>JAUDQA010000060.1:0-62228 GCA_030407065.1 Armillaria nabsnona
GCATTCGCACCGTGCAAACGTTAATCCTCCTGTCTTCCAATTGATGATCGGATTATGCCGGGCTAACCAGTCGTGGCCAAGGAAGATCGCTTTATCGTCGAGATCTGTTACGGCTAGATCGATTCGTTCTGAATGATCTCCGATCTTTAGATTGATCTCGGCGTATTCGGTGATTGATCCTCCCTGGTTCCTGGTTCCGTCGGCATTATAGACCGGGATCGGTGCGGCTGTGGCGTGAGTCGGGATTTTGTACTTTTCGACGAACGTTTTATTGATAGCACTGCTGGTGCACCCGCTGTCTACCAGCGCCTTTGTTGCAATTCGGGTAAGAGTTCCTGGTATCCCGATTTCGACGGGTAGAACCAGGTCCTTCCCTTCGTTACTTAATGCGCTGATGTACCGCCTTGGCTGTCGTAGTTCTTCGAGCCATTCGAGTGCGTTGCTTCGTCCCATCCCCCTCATCTCCTCGAGCATTGTGTCGACTACTTCTCCTGTACGCGTCTTATGAATCCAATTCATTAAGATCGCCTTCGCTTCTTCCTCTGTCTTGGCTTGTATTATGCCACGCAGAGTCCACTCAGCCTCGAATGGTTTAAGCCACCTCTCGCTGTAGGTCTCGCCACTAATGTAAGTGCACGAGAGTTGCGGGACCTCCTTAGCCTTCGCGTCGACCCATGAGGGCTCGACTACCGTTGGCGAGGTCACCGCAGTTTCTAAAGGGGATAAATTAGCCTTCTTGTTCATCATGAAACTGGTAATGTCCTCGTCGTCAGGTATTTCTTCAATGAAAGCTACCTGATGCCCCCTTTGCACTGCCTGGGCGCTAGCAGCTTCCTGGTCCACGGCTTTCTGGTCGACCAAAGCCCCTGGCGTGAGGGATTTAGACTTTGGCATCCTTACGAACCACTCTTTTACCGGAGGAGGTTTCGCGGTTGCTATTCCCTCTAAACATCCAGCGAGGCTGGTGCTCCGTAGAGTCGTCTCACGGTCGTGTGAGGCGGCGTTTGCAGAGTCGGCACTAAGTGCCTCGTCCGTCCCCTCCGGTCGAGCATTCGCCACTGCGGTCTCATCTCGAGCTGTGCCATCAGCGTAGGAGAAGTCGGAGGACCTCGACTGGTGCATCGCCGTTGAAAGGGGTGTCACTATGGTAGGTGACTTATCGTCCGATGCTTTCGCCCGCAATGGGTTACTTGCCGAACGTTTAGTCGTCGGTAGTCTAACTACCACGACTTCCGGTGGAACTGGGACAGAGAGTTGATTCTTGCTTAGTTTCTGGTCTGATTGCGAAGTCGCGGGTATATTCGAATGCGCGGGGGTAACTACAACAGGTATATAAGTACATTGATAAGTCGCGATGGGTGTACCAACCAAAACTAAGTCCTTTGCCGAGTAAGTCGAATCATTTACTTCTCGGCGCTCTCTTTTACTTCTTCAATTGAGGCAAGCGGCGTTTCCTGGGAATCCCAATATGCATTGGCGCGTCGCAAGGCTTCCTCCCGTGATTTGGGCGCATTGGGGCAGTCGCGCTTGAAGTGGCCTTTCTTGCCACATCTAAAGCATATCGATGCTGCCTTGGCTGCGTCAACATCCATTGGCTGACCGCGCCCCCCGTAAGTCGTTCCAGTCGTTGTCTTCGTTGACGGCGTAGGAACTGCTGTTTGACCACCCTTAGCAGGTGTGGTCGTCTTCTGTGGCGTAACTTTCGAAGGTGTCGCCGTAGATCCTTCTGCCTGTCTTAGGCGCCAGTTGTAGTCAATCCGGAGGAGGCGAGTCTTCCAGCCTTCGTACGTGGTAGGCACTTCCGCGTCAGCCGAGTATATAGTATTTTTACTCGACTGACGGGCAGCCTTCTTGATTTGGTGGAGCATGACTTGCTCGTTGTCGCGTACTCCGGCATGGTAGGCTAGTTCTTCAAACTCTTGGAAGAACTTGTCGCCGTCCTTGTTCTCCGACTGCCTAAGCTTCTCCCACTTTGCATACTTTAGCTGTGCATCCGCATCCTTCCAGAACCTCGCGCGGAGCTCTTTCTTGAAATCGTCATAAGATGGGTAGAGCTGAGCTCCCGTCGCTTGATCCCTTCCTATTACTTGTGCACCTAGCTCCCACCATGTCTCGGCATCTCCTGCAAGTCGGGAGACGCAGAAGAGGACTTTATGAGGGGGGTGGCGGAAGTGTCGGTTGAACGCTTCAAAGTGCAATTCGCACTTTAGGAAGAATCGGGTGATGTCGGTAGAATCACCTGTGAAGTCTTCGACCTCTTTGAGGAGTTTAGGTTTAAACTCGTCATAGGGGGCGACGGCTCCGTCGACTAGTTGCCAGGGTACTGGCGGATCTGGGAGAGGTGGTGGAGCGGGAAAGAGCGGGAGTGCGTACCTTACTGGTGGTATTGCTGCAGCGGGGGGTTGCGGTGGCTGTGCGCCGCCGCCTCCTCCACCGCCAGCAGCTCCATGGCCGCCACCAGCAAAGGGCTGTTTGAATGGTAGGTAGCCAGTGTGGTAGGCCTCCGACGCCATCAATCCCCTAGTGTAGGAGAAGGTCGATCCCGTATAGGATGGTATGATTGGTGTGGGTGGCGGTAGTTCTGGGATCTCGACCTCGGCGGCTTCTTCTTCGTAATCAGGGAGCTCTTCCATGCGAGCATCCCGATGTATGTCGTTCCATAAGAGGCGAGCGACTCGCTCTGCCTCGTATTGGAGTATGTCGTCAGCTGGGAGTTCTCTGTTTCTCTTCATAAAATAATCGTTTCCAGCTTGGGATCGTCCCCAAGTCTGGTCAAAAGGAAGTTCATAGGCAAAATACGTAAATATCTCTTCATAGTTAGCTTGGTTCAAAGCGGCTGGTATACTTATATTCGGGTCCTCCAGCGTCTCCTCATAAAACCTAATCGCGTCTGCTAGTCTCATCGGAGGGCGGCTGGGGTGTGTGCTCGCCCGACGACTCGGTGGGCGACTGAGGCCTTCCATCGATCCTGATGATCGGGAATGGGGTCGCGACTCGGGGTGGACGCTGCGGCTCGACGACGGTCTCGCCGGCGCTCGACTCGAGCTCCTGCTGCCGCTGCTGCTGGAAGTCCTGGAAGCGGCGGGCGAGTCGCTGCCAGTGCGTGTCCCGGCTCCTCTGACCTCGGCGTGCTGGGGGATAGAGATGGGAGGAGGGACCGGCGACTGGCTCTTCGGGAGCTGGGGGCGAGTATGGCCGATTCTGGACGTGCTGGTCCCAGTGCCTGTACTGAGTCCCGTATCCGGACGGGGGAACGGACCGGTGGTCTGGCGAGTCTGAGCGGGGATCGGGGAAGAAGGCGCTGTAGGGGATATCGACATTGTCCCAAAACTCCTCTGAAGGGATACCGGCTGCGGGTGGTGGAGTGGGATACCTATCTGCCCAAGTATTGTAATTGGTGACGGGGGCGACGGGTCTTGTGTCGCGGCCCACGTCGAATCCCCCAACTCGTGCGGCGAATCGGGCGTAGGTGCCGGGAGAGGGGGTGCGAGGGACATAGGGGAGATATTCGGGTGAGGGAGGGATGGCGGGGTGGATGAACGTAGCTCTTCCGGTAGGCGGAGCAGCTGCCCTCTCCGAGACGATGGGATGAATCGACTCAGGAATGACTTCCTCTTCTTCTGCGACCCCTCCCCGAGCGAGCTCGTCGAGTGGGATCGGTCGGAATGGTACGGGTGCGAAGATTCGGGGTGAGTGCTGCTCGAGCGGAATGGCATCGACATCGTTGGAGAGGGTGGGGGTGGTGGAAACTGTGGAAGTGACAGGGATCGTCGGAATGACGGGTGAGGTGTTCGCAACTCTTCGCGGCAGCCTACAGAGAGTCCTGAGCGCGATGATGAGAACGATAGAGACGAGGGTAGCGCTGGGGATTCCAAGAGCGATGGCTAGTTCTTGGGCGGTACCGGTAGACATGGAAGATCTGGTTAAGGATCTAAAGAAAAGCTTTGAGCTAATTGTTAGACCCGACGTCTGAACAAGAGTAAGTACACAAGTGTAACGAGTTGATACGATCAAGGTAAGTCTCGGAGAGTTCAAGTGTCAAGACTAAGGCTTTAGCGCTTTAGCGAGAAGTGGAATGTTTCGGTGTGATTAAACGTTAGCTCAAAGCTAGGGAATATACAGCTTTGAGTAGACTACTTATATACTAGAACGAAGGTTCAATAATAGGTACACCGTGTTAGAAAGTGAATAAGCGAAATACACGGTGAGCGAGATAAAACACACGCGGAGTGAGTATGGAGTAAGTATGACGACGCGATGACATGCGGTGACGATATGATGATGTGAAGATTTACGAAGGCTCCGTGGAGTCGCGGATCTAAAGATGAGATAAGATAAGCGCCGAAGATGAGATAAGATAAGAGGCACTTAGATAAGGAAAATGAATAAATCGTAACAAAATTCCCGAGCCGCCCAAGCACAAACTCGTGCCACAGCCAAGGACGAAGGAGATGCCAGCACGTCTAAAGGGAAGGGCAAAGCCGCTGCGCCAGCCATCGTTGAGATTAACCCAGTTAGCAGTATGTTTCCCTGCCCTTTTCTTTTGCTCCTTATGCTGACTTAATCTTGGTTTAAGCCTATTCCTACATCGAGAAGGTACCCGTTGACACGCTTGAAAAGCATTCACACATGTAATTTCACGAAATGTATCAATACATACATTTTATAAAACCTGGACACCAAGGCAGTGAGATATACCTTACAGCACTGATGAGCCTCCAGGCTCTGTATGCTCATAAATTCGCAGATCTATAATGATCCAGTAATATTCCGCCACTTCCAAACCTCCATATCAAAGCACAGCTATGATTGTCATGCACCTTGATCATGAACCCTATCAAACCATTCCGAATCCTCATCCCGGACTTTCCAGATCACTTGGAATAGTTGTAAAAGACTTGAATCCTGTTACGCAACTCTAATGACAAGTTAGCGAACTATTATAATTCACTACAGTCAGCAGCAGTTAAAGCCTTACCAAGGCTGTTTACTTTGCACAGTTCATAGCTTAGTAAATGCGCAGCAAGTTCGCTTTGCAGCAGTAACTGAAGCTACATGCACAGTTATGCACAGCTATGCACAGTCGCATAGTTCTTGGAGTTGCACAGATGCTGACAGATCTTGACTCAGCATTAGTAAAGAAAGGACAAGAATACTCTATTGCACAGTAAATAGTTCGCATGGGTTGCGAATTAACAGGGCAAGGACAAATGTAGCTTACCTACAAGGAATTCTCAAAGTAGTATAAAAGTAGCTAACTAAAAGTATAAAAAAAAAAAGAGAAAGGAGACGAACCACCAGGGAGTTACTTGCCCACAAGTACACTACCTTAAACACCTCCTAGATCCGATACACACACCCGAAGTTATTACTTCTCTACTGTTCATTAGAGAAATAACACTTAGCGAACTTTCCCTTCGCTAATAAAAGTTAACTATAACTTTGCGTGCTTACCTCTGCTCCAAAAACTTCGCTAGGAAACCTTTACTGGTTACCCTTGCGAAGCATCCTCGACGTTTTAAGTTTGCTTGCATACCTGTGTGCTTTAAACAGCAATCCGCAGCAAGGATTGAAGCTTTTAGCCACTAACAACCTAGTACTACCGTTTCCGAACTTAGGAAACAACACCACTTAACTCTTGTAGAGTTAGAGACCTGGGGCCTTAGCTACCTTTCTCATAGAGGGAAAGTTCGCTAACCTTGCCCTTTTAACTCGACTCAAGATTGATACTGACTTGCTTGATATTAGGATCATTTAGAGCTATATCTTGCTTGCACGTACTTTATCTTGGACAAAACTTCGCTCACACCTGGAGCACCAGCACCACTTAACTCACATAGAGTTCTCCAACCGAATCCGCAGCTAGGATTTTGACACCACATAGTTCGCGCTGTATCTAGGTCGCCCCTGCTCAGCATACACCCACGTTTACGCATCCCTTCCCTTCCAGGAAACTTTGCGTACATACCTTGAGCCTCTGAACAGCCTTCAGAGAATCATAACAAGCATAGAAATACTTTGCTACACCACCAGGAAGCTACAGTCATTGCACGGAGGTGCAAGACTAGACTTGCTAGAACCTGCCTTCAGATTTTGTGTTTGGTTATGCTAGCCATTACAGGTCTTGTGTTTTCTGCCCGCAGGAGTCTCTAGGTTCATCAGCGCAATGTCCTAAGTGTGGGCAATGAAATACCTTGAGTGATGCCTGGTGGAGCGCATGGCTTAACTGTAGAGTGATACTATAAGGGTCACACTAAGTATAAAGTCCCAGCACTTGACACTGAGTGCGCTGACAATGCACAGACAACGCACGCTAAGAATAGAACCAGAGAAGCTCAGGAGATAATTAATACTTCGCATAGCCTTGATCTATGACACGCAAGGCACTGCCATGCCGGGAGCTAGCGCTCTAGACCTCAGAGTGTGTAGAATTGAAGTATGACCGATGCCTCTGACTTTGGCCGATGCGTGCGAGGCCTAGATTAGAAGCTGGTGGTCCTAGAAGACCATGGAAATCACTAGAAGATATTATTACCATAAAGACAAGTTGCACGCTAGGCTACAACTCTGAGGAGATACAAGGTGACATCGGTACACATGGATAGTGCAGCTAACCGATGTTGCGCAACTGAGAGACCAGGATCTGGCCCCGAGCCGGAGCTCGGAGTAAGCGCCAAGCAATGGTGTGATTATGGCAACATGTGCGGGACCCAGGAAAGGAAGTTCTGCAGGCCAAGAGTTACTATTTAAGAATGTATTAAAATGTAGAGCACGTAGTATATAAATACTGTAGTATAGTAATAGTGTAAAAGTTTTGGACCCCCACTGTAGACGCACGCAAGCCTCCAGCTTAGCGCTCTACCTTTGGGATCAGTTTGTAGCTTCGAGCAAGAGAATAGAACCTTTATTGATAACATCAGAGTGACTTGAGTAGCGCGTGAGGCTTAGAAAGCTAATGTGGGACTTGTGTATTGTTTGAGTGATTGGTTGACTGTGCTCTAACCTGAGAATAAGAGATTTGTGTCATTGCGGATGTGCTCTTGAGTTTTGAGGTTTTCTTGTACATGCGGTGCTACAGGCGGCAGAGGTTTAAACCCTTTGGTCTGATTAGCACGCGCTTAGTTGGGTATACCATCCTGCAAGTGGCAGAGGTTCAAACCCTTTGCCTTGTTGGATGGGGTTTATTTGGTTATTGTGTCTCTGGATCGCATAGGTTTGAACCCTGTGGGTCTACAATCGGTTTGGAAGCTTGAGCGTGTAGGTTCAAACCCTGTGGCTTGAGTGGACATTTTGTGAAGGGTTTCTGCTTAGAGCGCAAGCTTTGAGTCGTGTTTAGAGTGTGTTTAAGTTCTTTGTGGTCACCTGTGTGTGTCGCGCGAGACTTATTGAGGGTTTTGTTGGTGTGGGGCAAAGTATTGTGTATTGTAGTACACCTTGCCTTGAGGCCTGGCGACACCTGTCACTCCTCTTGTTATAAAAGCCTTTGGACTTAGAGAGATCTAGATACCCTACGAGTGCTATCACCATATGTGTGTATCGTATATTCTGAGAGTTTAGTTGTTTTGCTTCAATCTGCTTCTATCGCATAATATCCCCCCAAGAACTTGAGGGTTTGTGTGTGTAGTGTTGGGTGTGGTGTGATCAGTGTCTTCAATGCTGTTGCATTTCTAGCCTGCGCACACAGAGTCTCTTCACCGTGCCCCTTCATAAGGATGAATTCCAAGCCTTGCTAAAGGCCCCTCCTGAGGTATGGTCTATTCTTTTCTCTTCTTGCTCGTACTCAGACTGACTCATTACTCCAGCCTTGATATGGGTGTGCCCAATGCTCATCCAGCATCCAAGGCACTGACTGCATTTTCCAAGGCTGGGGTAAACGTTGCAGTGTTTGTCAGTCAGGTAGGAAGAGCTTATGCTCTTTCCATGCTGAGCCTCTGCAGAGGTACGCTGCTCATTGTGAGCTGGCCCTATTTGCTGAGGCGACTCCTGAGCATAAGTCTCCCTTGATTCAAGTTTTCTTTTCCTTTCTGAGCCCTTTTTCTTAGACATCTGCACCGCTTTTGATCACACTTCGACTTTGCTGCAGATTTTTGAGTCTACTGCTAATGCTGCGGCTCAAGCTGCGCTACACTATTGGTCTGAATTATACGAGGCCCTCCATGTCAGCTACAACACTATCTGGAATGAGGGTGCCGATGCCTTGAAGGGTATTGTTTTCCAGGACCCCAATGTTCTGGCTCAGATCAAGGTCATACTTGACATGTTTGACAATCCCGAGCCTTCGATTGCGCAGCCATCTGGTGTGTCTTTTCTTCTTTCCCTTTTTCTAGCTTTGCTGACTTCTTTCTTTTCTTTAGCCAAAGGACCGACTCCTCTGCCAGTAACTCACTCTAAATCAGGCCCTTCCCAGTCCTCCAAGTCTGCTCAGCATATCGAGGAGACTCTGCAGTCTGGTGATGAAGAGTCTGACAGTGATTCCCACTCCAGTGTCATAGGGTCTTTGCTCGAGCCTTCAGGTCATGACTCCGATTCTGACCAGAATTTGTCGGCCCCCATTCCTGATCCTGATGCCTTGGAGGATGAGCTTGCTGGGGATATGGACCTCGCAGACAAAAAGGCATTGGCTGTTCTTTCGGATGAGTTCTGTGTGACACAGGAGGAGCTGCACGATATGAACCAGGACCTTGAGGCAGAGCTATGGGTGGCTAATTCTCCTTGGCATACTCACAAGAAGAAGTTGCCTAAGAAGTGTCACTCTGCTGCTCGTCTCTAAAGGTCCACGGTCCTTGCAGCTAAATTTTTATACAAGTTTTCATAGGGACTCATAGCGCATGGCCTGTTGGCCCAAATTTTTCAATTTTTAGCTTTACTGTACACGCCCTCAGGGCATATATGTTTCTTTATGGTATCTAGTGCCAACAAGTGTGGATAGGCACTCAAATTTCATAAAGTTCTCACTTGCTCGCTCTCTTTTGTGTGATGGGAGGTCAGTCTGCAAAGAATTTCGAAGTCCCTTTCCTTGTGAGGCTAGTGAAGTTCTCACGCCGGCAAGGTGGTCTTAACTTGCACGGCCACTAGTGATCCTTTGAGGGTGACTAGCGACTCATTTTTAAAATTTACAAGTCCACTAGTGACTTAGAATTTCCACTTGCGTCCGATCGTGATTGTACTATTGGTGATCGATTAGATCTTCAGCTCAATTTCTTCATCACTAGTCATTTCAATTTGACTTGATATTCTTTTTGACAGGTAGATATTGCGCGAGTGGTGTTACTCGTGGTCTGGACTTTTAGTAATTTCTCTTTGAAATGTTTCGGAAATTTTTGCAAAAATTTTCGTTGGGATTTTTACTAAGTCCAGGCACACGGTTCTCCCCCACACTATAAATTCAATGTCCCTGTTGACTAGTCACTCCGTCATCTCACTAGTAGACTTCTTTTTGTGACTAGCTTCATCACTCAAAAGGTTTTCAAACTTTTCTATCCAAAATTTTCATTACTAGTCATGTCCAATCCTGCTGGCGTCGCTCTCCTCATTGTTCAAGGCAATGATTCCATCCAAGCCACTGACACGTTGTGGGAGGTCAGAAAAAAAGGCATACCCTTGGAGACTATCATTGACCAGGGCAAAAGTGTTTGCGCTATTGGGGTATGTGGACACTAGTTATTGTTATACTAAATTTTCACTGACTAGTGTCCTAGGCACAGCTTATTATCCATCATGCCGCCACTATCATAGGTGACCCGAAGGCTGAAGACGTGTATTTTTGCATGAAGCAGGTTTTTGAGCGCATTCTTGATGAGCATCCGACCACCCCAACATTCAAGGACTACCACACTGTTCGTTCCTTTACTGGAACTATTCATAGTGAGTGCAAAAAGTGGTCAGTGGCTCTAGTGAGTGCTATTGCCACTGTTACCACTCCTTCTGCTCCTGACCCTGCTCCTGCTGCTCCCGCTAAAACCATGGCCACTAGTGGCAAGGCTAAGGCTTCTAAGGCAGTGAGTAGCTCACTAGTTATTGTTCTTTCGCTTTCTGACCGCCTGTTTCAACCATTAGCCTGCCAAATGAAGCCGTTGTCTTGCTAAGTCACAGGCTATTGTTGAGGACTTGTCCGATAAAGAGGCTAGTGTTGTTGTAGCAACTGAGGAGGATACAGTCATGGGTAACCCTGATGCTTCCAATGCGCTGCAGGAAACTGACTCGGTATTGTTTACCTTAGCTACTGTTCGTCACAAGGCTGATACCGTCATTTCACGGTTTGAACAGATGAATATTGACGAAGATGTTGACATCATTGTGAATCGTGACCCTACTTCCAGTGACATCGTTGAAGGACACAGGATTACGCTCCCCAAGTTCCTCAAGAACAAGAAGGTTGCTCAGGCTGCTCAGGTTAGTCTACTAGTCGGGTTTTCTTCTTTACTAGTCTAAGGTTTTCTTTCAGAGGAAAAAGGAGAAGGCAGAGCATCATGCTGAGGCTATTCAGGTGATTTTATATCACTAGTAGCAACTTTGACTCATCTTTACACAATTACCAGGCCGCCAAAGCGATTATCGCCAAAGGGAAGGCCAACGAGGCTGCTATCCAAGCCAGGAAGCGTCCTCATGCCTCAGCTGATCATGCTTTCAAGGATTCCCCTTTCACTATTGCTGGTATGTGCTTATTATTGAGCTTTGTGATGCACTATTGTCCTTCTTTCCTTTACTAGTGGCTGACTTAGCTATCAACAACGAGGCTAGTCAGAGCACTATTGACACTGCGGCTGCACTAGTCAGTGCTGGAGATCATGTCAATCCCTCCAAGAGCATTTTGCGCTCTAGAGAGGCTGATCTTCGCAACAACATGATTGCTACAACCCACAAGATTGAGTATTTCCTCAAGTACCGCAAGTTTGTGGTCGCTCATCATGGCCAAGTCATCAAGCAGCTCAAAAGTCATCTCCCGGTACCTATGGAAGATGATTCTCCTGCTCCCGTTGCTTCTAGTTCCAAGTTCGACTAATACTAGTCATTCGGAATGGTCACTAGTTGCCATATATAAAAGTTTTCAATCACTAGTCTGTTGTTTCTCATAATTTCCAACTGCTTAGATACAGTATCTAGCATACACCGTCGTTACTTAGCAATATAAAGTGTGTTTGACCATTCTAGCCTGCAGTTTTCGAGCTTCTAAGTCGACTAGCAATGGGGACTTCATTGTCTTCATCACTATTGCTATCATATTTGTCTGGCTGAAGGTATCCTTTGGCCTCTGAACCTGAATCTTCGCTGTCAGACTCACTAGTGTCATTCTGTTGCAGCCTAACTCGGTCTATACCATATAGTTTCTTGCCTAAGGGTTGATAGTGATATTCTGTTGGGACAGACTCATCACTAGTCACCAACTCCTTAAGAGTTTGGGGACTTACATCAATCAAATCATGAATTTTCTTGGGTAACTCGATACTATGCCTTGCATGGTATGGAATTACTCTAAACTGAGCGACTGTGCTGCCCACTATGGATCCATCCAACTCTGCTAAGACATAAGAACCACCTCTAGTCCTTCTGATAATGACTAGTGGTCCCAAGTACCTCAGCTCCATCTTGCTATCGAGACTTTCCTTGACTCGTGTGTTCCACATAAGCACTAGTCGACCTGGTTTGAAGTCCTAATCCACAATAGTGGCCTTGTGCTCGCATTGGTAGCGCAGTACTGTATTGAGCTTATTCTTATTAATTTTCTGTCACATGGCCATTACATGTTTGGCGTGCTTAGCTAGTGCTATCGCCCTCATACCAATAAGATCTTCAGTGCTCAAGATTCCACTTGGGGGCTTGACTAGCCAAGTAGCTTCTACTATGTCAAGGGGTACTATTGGATGTGCACCTAGTGCCATGAAATATGGTGAGCAACCGGTACCGCATTTGATAGTGATACGGTCTGCCCACAACACATGTGGTAGGAAGTAGAACCACTTCCTTGAGTTGCCACTAGTTGCCTTAAATAGCGATTGACAAAGGTCCCAATAGCCTCTTTCAATTTTTCCATTTGCTTGCAAATTGTAAGGGGTGATCTTTATGCCAGTGATGCCATACTTATCACTTAGCCACTATGTAACTGCGACCCAAGGTCCACCATTATCAGTTACTATTTCATTGGGACAGCCCCACCTGCATATCACATCCTCAAAGAACCAAATCGCAATTGCTTTTGCATTTTCTTGTTGTAAAGCCCTTGCTTCAGGCCAGGACAATAATAAGTCACAGGCATGAACTATGTACCTGCACTTATTAGATGCTGGGCTCATAACCATAGTATCGCAGTGTACTTTCTGGAATAGCGAAGGTGTTTCGGTGACAGAGGGCAGAATACAGATCATTGTCTTCTGTCTGACTTGACATAAATGACAAGACTTGACATACCAACTGACATCCCGTTCCAACTCTGGCCACCAAAACCTTTGCTCCAATAGTGACTTAGTCGCATAAAAGCCTCTATGTCCTAACAAGTCGTGTGCCGATCTCATCATATACATTTGATGCTCTTTATCCACAACTAGTCGGTAGTCTCCTTCTGTACTGCATCTATATAGTCTGCCTTCCTTGTCCAAGAAGAAGTTACGACAGTACTGCTTGAAATTCAAGTACTGTTTGTTGTTAAGTCCCTCTGGGCAGTGCCTAAGGTTCCTCAACCAAGTTCTGACATGTGGTAGCCGTTCATCTTGCACTAGTCCACTACTAGTCCATTGTTTCTCTGGAAAGTCCTCTCTTTTGTTAGGATCGAACTTATATTTGAGATCAGGAATGAGTGGGGTCGCTTTCAAGAACTGGCAGATGGTTTCATTGGTTTTCTCCTGTGCTAAGTAAAGATTTCTTAATTCTAGTTCACGAGAGCGTGCTTCGTCCAATCCTACAGCAAAATCATTGATACTAGTGGCTAGTGTATACATATAGCCACCTCGACTATCAATTTCATTCTTAAATTCTTCTAGTTCCTTCGGCAGCTCACTAGTCCCGTCCGCTACTTCGAACTGCAATGGACCATGGTCCTCTAGCTCGTAATCCTCCAAGTCAGGATGGATCTCGTCACCAGGTTGCATATCGCGCCTTGATAGTCCGTCAGCAGGGAAAGTACTACCTTTCACATGTTGAAGGGTGAAATGGAACATCAAGATATCCTCTATCCAACGATTGATAGTCGCATTTGGTCCCATTCCTGGGTTGCTTAGCATACCCTTGATGTACTGCACATCGGTTTCAACCACTAAGTTGCGAATCCCAATTAGCCAATACTGACAAGCCTTTAAGGCTCGCAATAGTCCGTACAATTCGCGTTTGGGCTGTGAGAACTGCACTTCTCTTTCGTTCATGGTGATCAAGCCGAAGCACACATAATAGTGCTTGGTAGGATCTTTCTCATTGACTTGATAGATGTAGAATCCAACAGCTTTGTACAAAGTATTGACGCATAGTCCTACTTCTGCTTCACTAGTGAGGTCGATTGGTCGAATAGCCGTGCTAGTCACGACTGCTTGCTTGAGCTTGTCCATGGCTAGCTGCTGTTCAGCCTCCCACTCGAAGGGTACATTGAGATGCGTCAACTTGACTAGTGGCTCCACTATTTTCAAATAGTCCCTTATAAACTTTCGACAGACTCCACAAGTGCCTAGGAAGGCTCATACATCTGTGAGGTGCTGGCAAGGACCCCATCAGCTGATGACTCCAGCTCTATCAGGTTCAAATTTTCTTTCTTTGTATGTGCATAGATGACCAACCACTGTCATTTCCTTAACACACAAGAATGTCTTAGGTCCTGAGAAAGTCCCTCCACAATATTTCATCCTTTGAACCACTCGATTCATGTTTTGCATATGTTCCCATACAAAACAACAAATCCTAGGGTTCTCTGGAATAGTCTCAAAGCCCCCACCCTCAGTTTCATAGCAAATTTTGGGCCCTCATACCGGTACATCATCGATATAGGGACAAGTGACATGTGGGATTTCTTCTCTTAGGATATGTGTTACATCTTCATGGAATATTGGTACTGAATTTGTCCAACCCATTGGTAATTTCACTAGTTGCATTGAACCGAAAGGGGTTTGGAATGTAGTATAATCTCTGGATCCGATAGCAATATCTCACTCGTTGTATCCAATGTACAAGTCCAAACACCCTCCACACACTCTTCCTGCAAAATGCTCGGATAGCTCATCTGTGGCCGGTGGAATCCCAGAATGCATGATAGTTACTGCATTCAAAGGTTCCAAGCTATGCACTAGTCAAAGACTCTTACCATCTTTCTTAATTACACAGAACCACCTTGATCGATAGGAGGAATTAGACAGCTCATAGACACCAGCGTCAATCTTGGATTTAATAATCCGACAGACCTCCTCATAGATTCCAGGTGGGATTGGGATATTCTTCAACACTCACGGAGTGTGTGGTACTACAGGAATATCTATTGGTGGGAAGAAGTCCTCTTGGAAATGCCCACGTTCAGTGTCGTCCCAAGCAAAGGCTTGCTCTTGGATAGTCATGAAATGGTGCATCAGCTTATGCTCCTCTGGCCATAGAAACCCTTCTGGATGGTTTTCATCAATCTTAGCTTTTCTTTCAGGGGTATAGTGCTCTGTAGGAACATATTCTGGTGGACTAGTGCTCAATAGTGGGATGTCTTTGAGGGGATCACCCTTAATGTCTCTCACTATTCAAAACTTGTCTGGCAGATCGCCTAATAGTGGCTTTACCTTCAACACTACAGGTTTATATTTCTTACTAGGAAGCACTGCAACTGGTTTAAAGTCAGGGCTCTTCATGCACGCACCTAGGTGCTCAAAACCAGGGACTAGTGCCATCTTTTTCTTTGTAGGTTGGCTAGTCTTCAATTTTGCGTGCAAGTTATCAACTAGTACATTATAGATTGGGATTTTATTATCTTCTAGTAATGGAGAGCCATCACTAGTGTGCTCACACACATGATATTGCATTTTATAGCCTTCTGGAACTACCTTACCTTGGAAGTAAGAGTTCAATAGTCCCTTGGCTTGCTCATCTTGCAAAAGGTTTTCTTCACTAGCCATCGAAGCCATGAGAAAGCTGTCGCATAGCTCTTTCTCCGAGAAACTAGCACCTTCTTTTGGCTTCATATAGCCTTCAATCTCAAACTTACCATCACTAGTCTGCATGATTTGCAGGGCTAACTCTCCTTGATCATTCATCAATTCATCGAGTTCAAATGAAAACCCTCTTCAGTAGCCTTAGGAACAGCTTTCGCAACCCGAGGAGGCGCACCCCTCAAGAAGGTTGGAATAGTGCACCTTCGACCAGTGTTTGGATCAGTGATAGTAATGATTTGGCCACCATCTGTGTGATTCCTGATTACACTCTCAGTGAGGACATCAAATGGGCAACCTAGTAGTACTTTATATGCTGGACTAGCGATGATGTGTATTTGCAAGTACACAGTGATATCATTGAAAAGGAACGGAACATTCCTCGCTAGCCCTAAGGTTTTCTCGAGTTGACCATTTGTGCTCTGCATATGGATGGTAATGTCAGGATCCCAAGCTACTCCAAGCTTGGTTGCTATCATACTAGCCATCGATACTATCTGAGAGCCTCCATCAACTACACTTTCTTCTTCACCTGCGCCATTGATTACTGGATACACAGCTTGCAGACTAGCCGAGTCTTTTGTGACTATTACCTGCTTAGGCTGTTCTCCTGGTGCTAGGGAGTCAAGATACTGAAGATACGGGTCAGACATAATTAGAGAGCCAGCTGGTATCAAGCCAACATTGAATTGTGCAGCCATAAACGTCCCAGATGGCAAGTCACAGATGTCGATCGCGTCAGACTTCAAGGACAAGTCCTCACTAGTCGTGTCTTCTTCATCACTAGTCTCACTAAACAGTAACAGGTCGGACTCAGGTTGAGTCTCCCCCGCACTATACATCTGTTCGGTCACTGGCTGTGTCGAAATTCTTTTCTTAGCCATCAACTTAGCGATCTCTTTCCTTAATGGCTCCGACAGATCCATAAGTTCTTCTGCATTCAAGACAATATGTGTTTTCAATACCTTAGACACAACATCCTGCACTCTACCTTCCTTATGGATAGGCGCCATATGTTTATACACCGGTGCTTTGGATTCATCGAATCTCACTTTGGTTCTCTTTTTGTTTGGGCTATCTGAAGGAAGGGGCATGAAACTTACACTCGGAACTTTCCTAAAAGGTAGTTCTCGACGTGGGGCCTCATCTTCATCATCACTAGCGTCTTCTACAGTAACCGGTTTCTTACTAGTGGATCGGCTAGTGGGAATTTCCACAACAACTTTCTTACTGGTGGGTACTCGCGGTACTGCTATTTCGTTTTCAGATTCATCAGGTTCATCAGACACTGGTTCAATCACTTTCTTTACATATTTCTTCAGTTCAGTTCCCTTTGGTCGGTTTTTAAAATGGTCCTCCGGCTGTTTATGGGGAATAGTCATAGGGATCGACTTATTCTTCCCCGTAGCCTTCATCAGACCCTTTCAAAACCCTATTGGGAAGACTCACCACCACTAGTGCATGTGGCAACATACTGACCTTCGAAGTTCTGGCCACTAGTCATGTTCTGACTACCAGCCTGATTGAATAGTGACCTCATTTGGTTCAAAAACACATTAGGGTCAAAGGATTGATTCATTGGCTGACTACTAGTAGATGGTACAGGTGCTTGTAACAACTGAGGCTGAACCAGTGTTGGAACATGAGTACTGGTCTGCCAATATTGCAGATCTTGGCAAAGTTTGTCAATTACTTCGTCTCTAGCATCTCGAGGCTTGTTCGCATACAAGGAAGTGTTATCAGGTACGTTGATATTGAATATACCAGCGGGCCCACTAACATCTTCCCAGAACATCTGTTCTTGCCTTTTATTCAATGATGCAAGCATATGATCCATTGGGCAGAGATGAGCTGGCTCGCACAGGATAGCTGTCCCATCTATTATCATGAACTTCTTATCGATGAGCTTCAACAAACCTTCTGGTACATGCTTCTGGATGTTCTGGCAATTCTTCATGTAATGGCCAGGCTTCCAGTTGTACCAGCAGTTGTCATTCAGTCCCACTCCAAAGTGTTCATTCTGAGGTTGTGATTGCCTAGATGAAGAGCTATTATTTCTGCCTTGTTGAAAGGCTTTCAATATTTGTTCTTGATGCTCATTCGCCTGTTTCTCACTCACGTCAATGTGATCAAGTAAAGCAGCTACTTGCTGCTTCACATCTTCAAATTCTGCCTTGATCCCAGAGCCACTAGTGGCTCCGGTCGATGATACACTTCCACTAGTCGCTGACAGAAGGTAACTAGTAGAGCTGTTGAGAGCGATATCATCTGCTTCAGCAACAACCTCATTGAGAGTGTGCATATCTTCATGTCTCTTGATGGGTCTTGTGACTACAGGTGCAGCAGCAGCAGGAGCAGCAGCAGGAGCACTAGTCGCATTTTTGATTCCATGCTTGATACTTAATTGCAAAGCAATGTTTTCTCGAAACATGGGCGACAACGACTCGGTGAATTTTTCCACTAGTTCATGATTCGTGACTAGCACTGGAGGCTTCTGTAGTTTCTTGGCTTCAGTCAAGAACCTGTGCTTGAATTTCAAGTGCGACTTGCGCTTGTCAGCCCCGAGGTTCAAGAACTTACATGAAATACACATGAGTCTCTCCCAGGTGCCTGTCTCTGTGTCTGCTGCCTCTAGATAGTTCTTCAAGATTGCGTCCTTGAACTCTGCAAAGGTACCACCATCTGACCAAGGAAACTATGCAAGTTCCCAGGCTCTTCACTATCAAACTTGGGTGCATCCCTAGACATCGGTCTAGGCATCTTTTGGGTGCTAGCAGACATGATCAGTCTACTAGCAGTTTGAATGGACTGGGAGTTCGATTGTCCAGGGGCTAGTGGGTTTGTTGATCCACCAGTGGAGGAAGGTCTTGGCCGTGGGTGCAGTGCAAGGGGTCTTGTCTGTTGGACGTTAAGATTCGTGTTGATTCGCTGCTCTGTCCTAGCCTGTGGGCTATCGGGCGGTGCAGTTGCACTTCATTTATTTTTTAATAAGTCATAGTTAGACAGAACTCCAACACCAGCAGCTTTTGAATTGGCTGTTGATCTTCCTTTTGGTCTCGCGACAGCACTATTAGGTGCTGGCCTCGAAGACAATGCTTGTGTGGGCTCTGTTACTCTAGCTTTGCCCTTTGCATTCGCTGAGGCTTGGTTAGACAGATTGTGTACAAGCTGCTAAATTGAATAGTAGTTTATTTAACAAGACTAGTGTCGAATAAAAGTTTTAATTCAATGAGATTATCAAGTCTGAAACACCCTCGGGGTGGGCTCCAGATGATGTGCTTGGTAATGGCAAGTGGCAAATGGACTAGAGGCTGGCAATGAACACCAACAACACTAAACCAATCACTAACTCTACACTTATCACCAATGTATTGAATTCGGGTGTTTCGAGTACGATAGAAGCACTCTGCAGACTTCAATAATCAAGGAAAGTTGTTTAAAGACATTTTATTCATTACTAGTGAGCTATACAAGTGTACTACTCACACTAGCGGGGTTCGTAAGACACAATTGGATGGATAGTGACTTGACTTGAGTTACTGCGCTTGCTCTGATTGGGATTGCTTTGAACTAGTGGCTCTCTTGGCCCTATAATGTCTTACAAGTGAATAAACACTTGACTAGTCGCTTTCTAGGCAGACTAGTGGCGCTCTTGGCCTAAGAATAATACTTTAAACTTTGAGAACTTGCTTGAACTAACTTCAAAACACTCTTGGCCTTTGCAGGACATGAAAGATTGCTCTAAGACACTTCTATTCACTCAATGCTATGGGTAACTTAGCGACTAGCAGCCGCTTTGTCGAGGTTAAGCACAAAAGCATTTAATTGGGGCACTAGATACTGACTAGTAGGTCACAATCGTGGGGATGGCTTGCCTGGGGCTGCACGTGAGCCTATTCTACTACTTATATACTAACAATCAAGGTACAATTGAGATATAAATAACTGACTAGAGGGGTATTATTGATAAGGATTTCTTGGCTAGTCACAAGTAATGGTGAATAATCACGCCATAGTCGGTCTGGAAACGGTCGCTTGCTGACTAGTGAGCCTAGGAGCTCCGCTAGAAGTGGCATTCCATGTTCTTGGCCCAGCAACACTCCACTTGTGTCAAGGATAAATGGCTAGCTGAACGAGCGTGCCTGTAGCAGCTGTTGATCATGATCGAAGGCGCAACCCGGCTATACTAGTTCTGATCGCAATAGATCTGTATCGCACTAGCCTGATCTGGACAGCTGCGCTTCATTGCTAAATTCATTTCTAAGTCCCATTAGAGACTGCTACACCGCTAGTCGACTCGTCTTAAGCACTCATGTGCAGACCATTCCACTAGTGACTGTACTTTCACGAGACCTGTATGTTCTGCTTCTTGTTGAGTGCACTTGTAGCTACCCTCGTTGACTAGCGGTTGTCATTTACTGACTCACTTGGTATTCGAGGTGCTAGTCATGCCGGCTGATAGACTTGACCCAATAGTGGTATCACACCTAAATCCTGGCTCAATTAGTAGCTTTCTGGCTTGACTATCAGCTTGAAGCCTCCACTATAGTCCTTTAGTTATGGCTAGCCTAAGATAGATATGCACTTGTAAGCTTACAAAATCACAAAATCTAGGTGTGAATGCGTAGACAGTGTATCAGTGGTGAGGGATAACTTGGAGTAACCATAGCTGACTGGAATGCTGTAGTCTCGTCAACTGGGTAAGAACTCGCTCTAAAAATGCAGTATCTACCTAGTTTTTATACTACAAGTATAATTTTATAAATAGAATATTCTTCGGAGCCTTAGTAAGGCTGTAAGTCCTTGGCTTTTGTAATAGCTGTAGTAAACATATGGAATCTGTGGTTCTAAAGTAACAGCAAGTCCTCGATGTTGTTGTGTATGGATGCAAACCGTGTGGTTTTATTGAGCGATGAGCTGATCATGAGGTGCTGTTTAGCTGCAGATTACTGAGCTGCAGTTGCCGTGCTGAGGTGTACACTTGGGTCAACAATAATTCAAGGTCTTGGCACTGTAACAGCCTTAGTAAATGCGGTCTGTAGTTGCCGTGGCTGTAATTATCGTAGCTGGAATGGTATTCATGTCAATCATGTCATTTCATTAAATGATTGATGGGCACATCAACTAGGTGCTTCTGAGTGATGTAGCAACCCTGTTTTAGGATGATTGTCGATCAAAGGTGCCTTACCGTGATGGGATATGGTAATTGTGATGCGAGGTGAGCTAGGAAGGATAATGGAGTGCGTGAGGAGTGGATGTCATGGTTTTTAGGGTTGTATCTGGGTGTTGGTGGCTTATACTGCAAAAATCCGTGGTATTATTGAGTGTTGGCAGTGTTATGGAGTGTGTGGAGGTTATAATGGCATCATTTCGAAGATATTGGGTGATGAATGGGTAAATCCATGAATTCTGAGCATACAGAGCCTGGAGGCTCATCACCATTGACACACTTGGAAAGTGTTCACATGTGTAATTTCACGAAATGTATCAATACATACATTTTATAAAACCTGGATACCAAGGCAATGAGATATACCTTAGAGCACAATGTCCTAAGTGTGGGCAATGAAATACCTTGAGTGATGCCCGGTGGAGCGCATGGCTTAACTGTAGAGTGATACTATAAGGATTACTAAGTATAAAGTCCCAGCACTTGACACTGAGTGCGCTGACAATGCACAGACAACGCACGCTAAGAATAGAACCAGAGAAGCTCAGGAGATAATTAATACTTCGCATAGCCTTGATCTATGATGCGCAAGGCACTGCCATGCCGGGAGCTAGCGCTCTAGACCTCAGAGTGTGTAGAATTGAAGTATGACCGATGTCTCTGACTTCAGCTGATGCGCACGAGGCCTAGATTAGAAGCTGGTGGTCCTAGAAGACCATGGAAATCACTAGAAGATATTATTACCATAAAGACAAGTTGCGCGCTAGGCTACAACTCTGAGGAGATACAAGGTGACATCGGTACACATGGATAGTGCGGCTAACCGATGTTGCACAACTAAGAGACCAGGATCTGGCCCTGAGCCGGAGCTCGGAGTAAGCACCAAGCAATGGTGTGATTATGGCAACATGTGCAGGACCCAGGAAAGGAAGTTCTGCAGGCCAAGAGTTACTATTTAAGGATGTATTAAAATGTAGAGCGCGTAGTATATAAATACTGTAGTATAGTAATAGTGTACAAGTTTCGGACCCCCGCTGTAGACGTGCGCAAGCCTCCAGCTTAGCGCTCTACCTTTGGGATCAGTTTGTAGCTTCGAGCAAGAGAATAGAACCTTTATTGATAACATCAGAGTGACTTGAGTAGCGCGTGAGGCTTAGAAAGCTAATGCGGGACTTGTGTATTGTTTGAGTGATTGGTTGACTGCGCTCTAACCTGAGAATAAGAGATTTGTGTCATTGCGGATGTGCTCTTGAGTTTTGAGGTTTTCTTGTGATGCGCGGTGCTACAGGCAGCAGAGGTTCAAACCCTTTGGCTTGGTTAGTATTTGTGCAGAGGCCTTCATTGTACGCATGGTGTTACAGGCAGCACAGGTTCAAACCCTGTGGTCTGATTAGCACACGCTTGAGGGTTCTCATTTCCGCAAGTGGCAGAGGTTCAAACCCTTTGGCTTGTCGGATGGGGTTTATTTGGTTATTGTGTCTCTGGATCGCACAGGTTCAAACCCTGTGGGTCTATGATCGGTTTGGAAGCTTGAGCGTGTAGGTTCAAATCCTGTGGCTTGAGTGGACGTTTTGTGAAGGGTTTCTGCTTAGAGTGCAAGCTTTGAGTCATGTTTAGGGTGTGTTTAAGTCCATTTTGATCACCTGTGTGTGTCACGTGAGACTTATTGAGGGTTTTGTTGGTGTGTGGCGACATGTTGTGTATTGTAGTACACCTTTGCCTTGAGGCCCGGTGACATCTGTCGCTCCTCTTGTTATAAAAGCCTTTGGACTTAGAGAGATCTAGATACCCTATGAGCGCTATCACTATACATGTGTATCGTATATTCTGAGAGTTTAGTTGTTTTGCTTCAATCTGCTTCTATCGCATAATATCCTCCCAAGAACTTGAGGGTTTGTGTGTGTAGTGTTGGGTGTGGTGTGATCAGTGTCATCAACGCTGTTGCATTTCTAGCCTGCACGCACAGAGTCTCTTCACCGTGCCCACCACTTGGACTCAAAATGGGGTGGTGCAGTCAATTCTACTTTGAATGAAGCATGGTTTAAGTTGCTGGGGGAGACTTTGCAGACCAGAGACAATGGATAGCCACTTGCACAGGACTGCATTTGGGCTGTTGATGAGACTGGCTTTTAGCCAAGTGGTGGTGCAAGGGAGACGGTGATAGGTGCAGCATGAAAGAAAACTCAGTATCAGCAACGAGATGGTAATTGTGAAAACATCACTGTTCTAGTGACCATAGGAGCCAACGGATCATCAATCCCACCAGCCGTCATTTTCAAAGGAAAGGCATATCAGACTAAGTGGAAACAGGACAATCCTGCAGATGCTTCATAAGTTGTACATTGTTCTATTCACACCCTGCTTACGTTCTCCATAGTATTGGCTATTCAAAGAAGGGTTGGACTGATGTAGAAATCGGCATTGAATGGATCAAGCAGTTTGACAAGCAAACATGGGGGAAGGCCGCTGGGCACTGGAGACTGCTGTTAGTCAATGGCCATAATTCCCATTACACACGAGGCTTCTTGGAGTATGCCCAGACTCACCAAATACATGTTCTCTGTTATCCCGGACATGGAACTCACATTTACCAGGGGCTGGATGTCGCAGTGTTCAGCATCTGGAAGCTGTATTGGTCCCAGGAACAAGATTGACATGAGAGGGAGACAGGCAAAACAATCACAAAGGAGAATTTCCTTGCCATTTATGGTCGAGCTTATTTATGTGCCCTGCAACCAGAAATTATAGGTACTGCATTCCGTAAAACAGGTGTATGGCCTTATAATCTGAATGTCGTTACTGAGGCAATGATGGCACCTAGCCATGCGACACAGTGGAAGCGAGATACACTGCCACTACCACCACCCACACCTGTCCATATCATCTCAAACCTCATTCACAACCTTACGCTGAAGAATGATGGACAACCAACCTTCTTAACCACTATCTCTGAGAGCTCAGATCAAGAACCCAACGCTTCCTCAGATACTGCCAGCACACGACCTACCAGCGCTCCCGAGACACCTCTGAGAGCCACAATGGAAAGATTGGCATCATCTGATGCATGGTTCCTTGTTAGCTCTAGTCCAGTCCACTCAGAGGAGGTCTTACTGCATCTCAATGTGACACAGATATCACCCACCATACCACATTATACAGATCTCACAAGGTTGATTTCATCCACAATGCTCAAGGAGAATTTGCAGATTGCACTCTGTGAGTCACAAGCACATGAGCAGTACTGGAAATCCAGGACTGTAGACCTACAGTCAGGATTTGTGCTGCAGGAGCTCTACTGTAAGAAGGTTCATCATCAGCTGGCACAGAAAGAGAAGGGAAATGGAAAAGGGAGAAGCCAATGGCTGAACGGAGATGGAATGCCTTGTTTACTCACTTCAAATGACTTTTATGACAGGGTCATTGATCATGAAGAGACAGCCATTTGTGAAGAAGAGGAGAAGAAGGCACACCGAGATGCATGAGAGAGTCATTCAAAGGCCATGGCTCTGTGGAGGAAGAAGGACGATCAGAGAAAAGCACACAACAAGAAGAAGATGGAGCAATGGGAAAAAGATGTGATTTTATGGGAGGCAGAGCACAATCTGGCAAAGGTGGAACAACAAAGAAGACACTGGAACAAGCCTCCTAAACCAAAAGCAGAAAAATCCACACCAAAGCCCAAGGCCCGGTCCAACAACACCATGACATATTCTGCTGGCACTGGTCTTGATGCAGAGAAGGACTCCGAGGTAATTGATCTGCCAGATGACGAGGATCAGTGGGAGACATCAGATTCTGGGAGTGAGGAAGATTGACAAGATAACTGAGGAAGCACACTCATACAGGCCATGAGGATGATACAGATGCATTGCAGGCATTCCCTACATGTTCGGTGACCTAGCAGACATCATGGAGCAGTGAGGAAATGGTTGGGAAATGGTATGAGGCAAGAACGTGGCTGCTGGAGTGACTCATGTAAGCTTGTCCCAAAAAGGAAACCGGGTGTACAGATGACCGGGTAACCAGTGACACACTTTGCAAGTGTTCACGTGTGTAATTTTGCAATTCCTACAAAGGAATACATGCTACAGTGTCTAGATACTAAGAAACTAAAAAACTCAACAGAGCACATGGATTATAATGCTGTTAATAGAATTAACAGAGTAAAGCTGGGTGGAGTGCATGACTTAACCTGAGAACGGTACTAGAAAGGCTGTACTAGGTATAAAGTCTCAGTACTTGACACCAAGTGCTCTGACAAGGCATGACACGTGCATGCTGTGAATAGAGCAGGACATGCTTGTGAGATAATTAAAGACTTCACGCAACATTGATCTATGATGTGCATGGCACAGATGACCCGATGCTTAGAGCTCTAGACTGTATGATGTCAGAATTTGCAGTAAGCCCAACGTCACTGACTTCAGCCAAAGTGTGCGAGATCTAGACAAGAAACTAGTTGCCTTCCAGACCGTAGAATTCCCTGGAAGAACAATATGAAGAGAAATGAGAGTCGCGTGCTAGGCTGCAACTCCGAGGAGATAGTAACCGACACCAATACACATGGAATGGCACTGCTAACTGATGTCATGACACTTGGCAATAGGATCTGGCCCTGGGCTGGACTCCTGAGTCAGCGCCAAGCTATAGCGTGATGATTGTGACATGTGCAGGATGCAGACAAGCGAGCCCCATAACCGAAATAATACTATATATGGTTGTACTAATTTGTAGAACATAGAATAGATAAATAGTGCAGTGTAATTGTAGTGTACAAGTTTCAGACCCCTGTTGTAGTTGCGTGCAAGCCTCCAGCTTAGCACTCTAGCTTTGGGATTAGTTTGTAACTTCAAGGGAGAGAATATACCTAGAATTGATATCATACTGAGTGAATTGAGTTGGGCGTGAGGCAAAGAAAGCTAATGCGGCACTTGTGTGACTGTTAATTGGTTGGGTGACTTGCACTCTAACCTGAGAAGAGGAGTTTAGTGTCATTGAGGACGTGCTCTTGTGCTTTGAGGGTTTCTTGTGACGCGAGGCACTACAGGTGGCAGAGGTTCAAACCCTTTGGCTTGATTAGTGCTCACTTGAGGGTATATATTTTCCAAGTGGCATAGGTTCAAACCCTGTGGCTTGCGGATGGTGTTTTATAAGGTTTCTGTGTCTCTGGATCACATAGGTTAAAACCCTGTGGATCTACGATCAGTTTGGAAGCTCGAGCATGTAGGTTTGAATCCTGTGGCTTTAGTGGACAGTTTTGTGAAGTGTTTCTGCTTAGAGTGCGTAGCTTTGAGTCGTGTGCAGTGTGTTTCAAGTCATTTGAGGTCACTCCGTGTGCTGCTCTAGACTTATTGAGGGTTTTGTGTATGTCTCTTGATGTTGCGTGTATTGTACTACACCTTGCCTTGAGGCCCACGATGAATGTCGCTCCTCTTGTTATTAAAAGCCTTTGGACTTTGAGAAATTTAAATAAGTACCACATGCTATTGCTATACATGTGTATCATATATTCTGAGAGTCCCATTGTTCTAATTCATTCTGCTTCTATTGCATCAGAATCCCCCATGAACTTGAGGGTTTGTGTGTGTAGTGTTGGGTGTGGGTGTGATCAGTGTCTTTGACGCTGTTGCATTTCTAGCTTGTGCGCACAGAGTCTCTTCACCGGATTTCTGGCCCATCTCAAAAATAAATTCATAGCCTCATCAATATGCAAGGTCCTCACATCAAAATAAAATCTGACAGACTTTAATATACATAGACTGAGATAGTATAGTTTGTAGAAGTAAAAATTTCATACTACATCCTCAAATTCAAGATAAAGATTTACTGTACAGAAGAACGGTGTATAACTGTAGTACCTCTGACCAATAGTAAAATCAAACAAGTACATTGTGAGACTCTAAATATACATTCAAATTCTTTAATCTATTTGCTTCTTTCAGGCTATCCATTCTGAACACTGAGACTTTCTCAAATTTCTGTCCTGGCAGTCGTCTCCCTACAGCCCAGGCCTGGCCTGAATTACTAGGGGACCATTCAAAAAAATCCCCAAGCAGTGTGTACACATCTTTAGGTATCAGACATTGATGGGTGACATGGATTTTAAATGTGTGTGCAATCTCATTGGCATCTTTGACAACCAACTCCCCATATCGATCACACCCTTCTGCTGATCCCACATCCAATCCCTGCACAAGCCCCTTTTCAATGCAATAACCCGTAAACCTGTCCTTGCCTGTCTCCTTATTATACTCAACATAATTATTATAACAATTACCATCATCTGGCAGAGGCTCTGTCATGACCTGCATCCATGTTGGTCTCCATTTCTTGCATCCAAGTCCAGCTCCAGGATACCCAAAGAGGAAATTCACCCGCATCCCAAAGTACATTGCATCCACCAGTGCTGTCCATGCATTCTCAAGAGACTCACTCTCATGGTAGGCAGGTATTGTCATGGGCCTCAGAAAGAATGCAAGTCCAGCAACTTTGTCAACTGGATTGGTTGACACTCGCTTCTGCATGTCTGCCAGCCTGCCAAATAGACCTCTGATCTCCCCCATTGACTTTAGCTGCTTGTGAAACCTTGTCAGCAAGTCTGTCTCATAGTTCTCATCCACATCTATTGGTCTGGCATGCATGGGTCCATCTGGTGTATCCCCAGCAATGATCCTATTCCATATCCCAGCCTCCTGGACTGTCCATACACGTCGAAACCAACACTGATCACTGTCCAAGTCACCATCCTTCAAACTCAATGGCTGCCCCAGTCCACTCAGGTAGATCACAACTTTGGCCCACTCATACACATACCCAATTGTGGGCACATCCAGCTTCCACTCCTCCACACGCAGATCCTCCTGCAGCCCCCCTTTCTGCCTCAAACAGAGCACATCCAGCCATGTGTACTCTACTCCCAGATTTAGCATCTCAATACGGATTAGTTCAAGACTGGCACCCTTTGGGATTGGCACTGGCCACTCCCTCCCATTGATAGATGTCCACACATCCATGCGATCCTTTTCATCCACCCATGCATGTGAAATTGGCAGTAGCTTTGCTGTACCATTGCTGATAAATGGTGTTGACAATTTATCAATGATCCATAGAGGCATCACACGATTGCTGTACAGGTCCCAAACACGTCGAGGTGGCAAATCCAGGTCAACAATGTGGTTCCCTACCAGTGCATTTTCTCTCTGCTTCTTGTCCTCTTCTTCATGTCTGCAAAGTTCATTTTGCATGTTGCTACTGCCATGTGTGTTCCATACTGGGCGAAGGAGGGCATAAGCCATGCCAAAGTCATTGTTCTTCTCAATGCACTCATTCAGAAGTGATGAGAGAGATGGAGTGTCAAGGGTGTGTGATGTTCCAAGTAAGGCATTCAGTTGATCTAAGACCCCCTGAATGCCAAGGGTAGCACAGGGAGTGTCTGCAAGGGAGGATGATGTAATGGGACATCGACCGGTGTACGACCGCTGCAATGGAACCTTGATAGATGATTCTGCTTGCCCCATCTCAGTGAATGCAGAAAGGGTGACTTTGGGAAGAGTGATGCCCTGAAAATATATTTAAATTTCTTTTCTGTCTGTGTTGCTAACTGACATACCCACAACTCTCTATAACGATGAGAAAAAGACTTCTTGTCATTGATATCATCGGGAGCATCATCAGAATGACTGTTTGACTCTTCATCCACAAGATCAATCTGAGGACCTGCCGCCGATGATGAGGAGGGTACTTCTGGTCGCACGGTGGCTGATGAATCAGCTGTCCCCTCCAACCGTGACACAGGTTCCCCATCTGTTGAAAATTGCCTCCCGGTCGGGTGTTGCATCTCCTCTGTCGTCTCCGAAGGCGCGATCAAGTTGATATTCCCATCTGAAACGGAGGCTATGCTCGGAGGTGAATCCATCGGTCTCTGTCGAGTCCGAGTAAATACGAGGCGCAAGCGTTTCCAAGTCGACTTGATCCGAATCCAAAGCACACTTCTTGAGAGCGCTAACGTCGTCGAAGTAAGTACTCGAAACAATTGTAGATTAACTGTACTCACCATTTCCCATTTCAAAGCTTTCAAGATATCGTTCCAGAGAGTGCGAAGAAGAGCTGCTCGAGTCGCCGTGGAGGTGTCGGAAGGCAAGGTACAAAGTCCTGAGACACATGCAAACAATGCGGCCGAAGACAGGTGACATGGTGCACACATGGAGATCCTTGTTCTATTTATCCCTGTCATTCGTCCGTGCGGCATGACGGCATACATTCGAGACGTAGTCGATATTGACTGAACAATGAGTTGCACGCCGGTGAACACGGTGGATTCCTCCGAGGAACAAGGACCATCATTACCTTACACTCCAAGTTAATATCACTCTTATAGTAAATATCTATCGCGTCCGAAACCCCGGACGCTCTTCGAGATACATCAGCAACTCACTCCCGCGTCTCCAAGCTTCGTTCTATTATTAGGAAGCGCCTGCCTGGCTAATCCCCATCCTCTCTCTTGCGAATCCACGGTCGTCTTCCCATCACGTTAGCACACGCCTCGTACCAGAATTACTGCCTGCTTACCGATGCGCGCAAACAAGTCTACCCCCATCGTCCCTCGATATCCAGCGTATAGCATAGCCGGATCCGAGAACTGCAAGGCCGTCATCGTCATTAATTCGTCGAGGTCGTCATCGTCGAGGAATGTCTTATTTGAACATCGGCCGTGCTTGCATCACTACAGATAAGGAAGGTGGCCGACTGTAAAATGAGTCGGTCAGCATTCAAGCAAGTAGGTAGGTAAAAAAGCGAGCGCACCTCATCGTGATTCGTAGCATCGTTGCCCTGCAGTCTACACCTTCGAGTCAAATCTTCAGTCTCAGGTGTCCACTCCTAGGCGCTATGGTGGCCAGATATACCAACTTGAAGGACAGCGGAAGCCTACAGGACGTAATGCCAGTCACTCGATGGAAGAGTAAAGGACTGCACCAAACATACCATTTCAACCATTTCAGATCTATACCCCATTCATTATCGTCGCTCGCCGGTCCAAAAACGGATAAGACTAAAGATCCACGTCAGTGTGCAATCAGATAATGTCGAGGCGATGCATACCTTCGTACTGGCATTGAGTACTTGTGTCTTGAGGAGATGGAACGAAGCACTGTTCCACATAAAGGTCAGCAAAGAGGAAGGAAACATGCAGGATACGCACTCGTACCTTCCAAATGGTCGTGATACAGGTTCACGCTGGCAGCGTGACAGAATGAATGAATCCATCAACGACCACGAGACTGGGACGGCACCGTGAGTGACGTCGACTCCGTGGATACTGCTGTACCTTGCCAACCAAGTACCGTCTCGCCACTACACTGATATACCCAGAGAACGCCAAAGACGTATCTCCACTGCGCTCTCCGTCGAACGCGTCTGTATCACATTCAATGCAATGTCCCTACTGTTCTAGCCTATTCTGCCTGCCTGCAAGACTGCTCGACGTCCCGTCCGAGCATCCGCAAACCACCTTCATGGATGTGCCAAACTGCATCCGAGTTGCGAAAACCATCCATCCAGGCTGATAGCAGAAGTGTCGCACCATCCCTCCCCTGCCAATCAGCGCTACCCCTCCTCTCACCATCCGCATGCACGGGCGACCCTCCACGCGTGCCCGCAAGGGTTCCTTGAGCGTAGTCAGTTACTGCATGAGTCGAGTTAGCTTCTCGGCGAATCGTACATCGAAAACTGGCCATACCTTCGTGGTCCACTAGCGTGTTCCTGCCGTCCATATTCAAGTCCTAACCTAGTCATTAGTCCTCAATGGCACTAACGAGGGGCATGATACGTCCCAGTGTTGAACGGGATCGTAGCAGCGGCAGGAATGGGAACGAATGAGATGTTGCCAGCAAAGGTTGACCCCTGGAATTAGATATGTAAGGAATCAGTCTCCACGACCAACATGCGGTTACACGCACCTCCATTCCGCAGGTTTTCTCGATGGCGACACTTCTTACTCTAAACATACGGCCTGCTCTATCTGCTCGTCAAATCCACGGCTTTGAGCTACTATACATAAAAATTCATTAGCAAAAAATAATGCAGACATGCGACACTTACTTAAACGTTCCCCTTCTCCCCAAGGTTCACCGTTAGCGAGATGATGCCGTCGCAAACACTGCAAGGAAAGAATAAGGAAAACAAAAGAAAACTCGTGGAAAATCAAGCTCACCATCGAGCTCAACAAGAAGTGCCCAATCAACGTGGCAGTCCAGGCGAAGAAAACGCGCGATCAACGAGATTCCCTAAAGCTGCACATGTCCATGTTGCTGCAAGATATGAAACCAGAAAGGACCACTAGGAGAGATTGCTACTCACTGCAACTCCCTCCTGTTCAACGTTCAACCGCGAGTAATGGATAGCAGGAAGTAGGGCATACCATCTCCCTCAGGCTCCGCAAAGCTTATCATATCCTCAGGCAGAATCTCCGGCACCCCGTCCATGTGTGTAGACACTACATACAGCCCTGCGCAAGCCGCCTCGAGGATGGCGATCCCAAAGGATTCCGTGAGGGACGTGTTAAGGAACATGGCACCTCGCATGAAGACAGAGCGGACGTCATTAGGTCGGATGAGTCCTAGGAGCTCGATACGATCTTGAATATTATGTTTTTCACGCATTTGGAGAAGGTCGATGAGCTTCGGGCCGTCGCCACCTGGGTAGACGATGAATAACGGGGATGGCAGGAGAGCAAGATACGTACCGACGACGAAGCGAATATTCGGGAAGGCGCTGCAGATACGGGGAGCGGTGGCAACGAGATCGACGCCTTTGCGGTATGCAAGTCGGGAGAATACGACAATGGTCACTGAGAAGATGTTAGCGAGTCAAGGGTCACTGATAACTATGTCTTACCAGTATCACCAGACTTCGGCGTCCCAGGCTGAAAATCCTCTGGTACCAGTACATTCGGAATAACATACACATCATCATGGACTCTGCTGATTTGTCAAAGAGTTCTCCTCAAAGGACAGTGTTCTCCCTCCTACAGATAGTCAGTACAACAGAGAGATAAAATGTAGATATACGCACCCAGTATGAGATACACAAATGACTGCATCGACATTCCTCAGCGTCCCCGCTAAGAGCTTGTTCGTCAGGATGCTCGCAGCGTCTTCGAAGCTGTGGTCAGTGAACACCGTTTCGACGCCAAGTAGATGGGAATGCAGAATTCCTTCGTGGCCGAGAGAAGATAGACTGGCATGCGCATGGATGAGGTGAATGTGCTCCTGAATGAGAATCATCCGGAGGTAGGGCAGAAAAGTGAAAAACGTCGCAGAGGAAGCAATTGATACGAAAGGAAGATGATACACTTTTGGCGAAGGAAGGAGCCAACGAATACCGACGTGATTAGGTGGATGGCTGTGTGTGATAACGATGACTTGGGATTGTCAGTGAAGAACTGGCGGCATTTTCGGAAAACACACCTTGTGACCACGCTTAATCATTGCCCCGCAGGGAAGCAAGGCGTGAACCAACTCCGCTATGCGTTCAATTTGGCATGTGGGTAGCCCTGCCTCGCTCGTGCTTCCAAGGCCGTATACCCAAACGTGCATGACATCTAACTCGTCGTTCTTCATCCCAAGTAGGTGGGTAGTATTTTCACAGAGGAATCGGACGCTACTGCCACAGCCTAGTGAGCAGAGACTCTTGTCCCCATGAATCAAATACGCACCAGCATCACCAGCCGAGACGGAAAGTAGTCTTGATCTTCAGAGACGGAGACGTCCTTAGTATTGGGCATGTACAGAAGAGAAGCAGCGAGAGCGATACACAGAAGCGGCAGACGTCGTGATGGTCGATGGTCAAGGTCACATTACCCTGTTCCGCTCTTTGCCGCCGGCCATCATGAGGTCTAAGGCAACATTCTCCTGCTGAGAGAACCAACGCCGGTCTCTGACAGTGACCAAGACAGAAATGACACCGCCTTCTCTGTAGCAAAATACTAGCAAAATACGCGCCTTTCTAGATTCCAGTGCGAGACGGAGGTCACCAAAATCACTGAACTGGCACCAGTAACTGCACTGGTCGATTTCGACGGAATTATCACGGGCTGGTGCACGCTCATGCGACGCTTGAGTTGAGGAGAATAGTACAGGGACGGACGGTACGTGTCGTGTTCACTAACACAGCATCTTGTTCTCACTCTCACCGACAGAATCTCCATTCTATGTCGTCGGGAAGGACTCGGACACTACTTCGACGCTACGTTCCATCAAGCCCGACGTCAATAAGGCCCGATATCCACGAAGAATCTTCTACAGCAGCAGAGCTGCTTGCCGACTCTATCCTTACGGTAGAACGAGATGGTGACCGACCGGCACGGGAGCTTCCTCGCATTCATCCAAGAACAGGAGCTGTTGCGGGGCATCGACGACATGAATGCGGTGTCTTATAAACAAAACTTATTATTGCGCCCTGGGATATCAGGACAACGCTGAACCATCCTCCAAGGTAAGCTTCACGCCTCGATTCGTTGGAAAGGTTACCTGCTCACATAATATACAGGATCTATCCTTCTCATTGCTCTTTCTACTGCGCCGGCCTTGACTGCCATTGGATTTCATGCCCCGATGTGCTATCTTCCTTCCTCCGTCGCGTCACATCGACACAAGGTATGTTCCTCGTACTTCATTTCCTCGCCACTCTCTGATCTCTGTATCGACAGAGTTCCTCGTCCGCGGAGGAACCGGTGATCTTGAAGCTTTGTTTCACCGGCAGATTGTCCTCCTACGGTGACACCTACGTAGTCAAGGAGGGACGGAAGCTATCGAATACGACGGAAAATCCCTTCTCCACGCATTGCCGTCGCCCCACACATGATCACACCGCCTCGTCGTCCACTCCTACCGCAGGACAAGGCATCGCTACCCTTCGAGACTGTCTACAGGCTATAGCCCCGGACCGGATCAACGCTCCCATGTACCCCCACAATTACAACACTTTGAACAACCAACAACAACCATCATCGAACCAATTAACTATTATATTATCATTGTGCGACGAGTACTTCGATAGACGGCAACGAGCCGAGCACATCATGAACTCCAACGACCGTCCCGGGACCGTCGATTTTTGAATGGCCAGATTCTTCATCGTGTAAGTTTCGGCTACCTTACCATGATTGACGCGTTTATATCTTATATCATAGCACTGCGTCACCGCACCGAATCATCATTACTGTGTGCCGTACGACAAGGACTGCTGTACAGCGGCAGGCTTCCGCGTCCACGTGGAGCAAGTACATGGCTCTGACGACGACGACAACAGTGACGACAACTCCTCAGAAGAAGAGGATTATTGTGACCTCGAAGACGGTTGGGAAGACGAGAGGGGCGAAGAGGAGTAACCAGTCCTATTCTGCCGTCTCTCCGCTAGTCTCAAATATCGCCTTCCCCTACTAATACCGCCAAAATCGCCGTCCTCGACAACGAGCCAACCCTCATCCGACGTCCGAAATCCACTTCCGGCGATCTCTCGACATCGTCCATTCCCTACATTTCACGACTCCCTCCCTCCTCTGGTCTAATAATAGCACCTCCCGTCCCTATATATGAACAGTAGCTCAAGGCCATGAATTTGACGAACAGGTAGAGCCGATGATAGGTTTAGAGTAGGGGCTGGCGCCATCGAGCAAGCTTGTGGAATAGAGGTACGTGCAACCGCGCATTGGTCGTTGACGTTGATTCCTTACCTATCTAATCCCAGGGGTCAGCGCTCGATTCAGTCTTCAAATTTCAAAGCTTCACCGGCAACATCTTGTTCACTCCTATCCCTGCCGTTGATACTATCCCGTTCAACATTGGTACGTATCCTGGCCCTCGTTCGTGCCATCGAGGACTAATGCCTAGGTTAGTACATCAATATGGACGACGTCGACGGTGGGAACATGCTAGTGGATACGGGAGAGCACTAATGAAGAAAGGTATGGCTGGTTTTCGGTGTAAGAGTCGCCGAGAAGCTAACCCGATTCATGCAGGAACTGCCGACTACGCCCAAGGAATGCTTGCAGGCATGCGTGGAGAGGGTCGCTCGTGTGCGCGGATAGTCTAACTGTCAAGAGGAGGTGCAGCGCGGGGAGGGAAAGTTGGACACTTCTATTATTAGCCTGGATGGGTGGTTTTCGCGACTCGGGTGCGTTTTAGCGATTGCGGATGTCGGATGGGACGTCGAGCAGTCTTGCAACTGGGCAGTTTCTATTTGACATTCGGTCCCCGCGGAGAATCCTTCCCATCCCTTCTTCGACCTCCATCGTCGACCTTTGGCGCGCATGGTAGGGCTTGTTCTTACACCCTTACAACCCCTTTCATTGACTTGTTCTTCAATAGATTTGTATAGCCGTTACCTTCAAGACTTGCAATGGTTAAACGGCCCAGTCCTAGCATGTCCTTCACTGGTAAGCATTCTTCTTTCATTTCTGACGATTCGTTATCTAAGGGGACACTTATGCAGGCGTTGACTTGATGACTGGAATACACCCAGGAGCCGAGAATATGGAGATTGGAAATGTACGTTCATCTTGTCTTATATGAGAGTTGGGCACGCTGATAACCATTGTAGGCTCAGTACTCAACTAGCTCGCCCTCAAGTGCATAGCGCAGCAGGCGGAGACTCGCCGACACAACCAATGTCTCGACATCGGACTTGTTTAGGGATAATAGTGCGGTGGGACAGGGTTCCAAGGTAAGCACCTTAGTTTTTCTTTTTGATTTTTTCCGTTAACGGATCTTCGGCAGACGTTAACGCGAACGAACTCAAGATATATAGGCAGTGAGATCGCCAAGGCATGCTTCTACTTATCTATTTCGCATTTTATGTACTTAGCAGTCAAATTCAGGCAGTCGTCCCTGATTCCCGGAAGCAACGTCTCGCGCTTACAGCCAAAATAATGGATCTCCGTCACTATTCACCGGACACGCCAACGGAGGGAAGAGAGGACGAGCCAAGGTATGTTACACTTGCTTTGGGTGAATCTTAACTGAGTGACTGATTCTTTGCGCTAGGACTCGGACCCCGGAATGCGAGACGTCACCTCGGGGGGGAGGCTGTGAAGGATACACGGCATAACAGGGGTCGCCGATGTCCGCGGGATCACTTGCGACGTCAAGTGGTGAGAGAGACGGTTACGAGTCTACTCTGCGACGGCATTCAACAACTTTCTTTCGCGTTGCCGTCCCCGCCGAAACCGGACTTGAGGCTAGCACCTAGGTTCTGTAATTCTTTCTCGCACGAAATTTAAATCTGAACTGACCAGCCTCATTCTGCAGCTAGGTTCTATGGGTTGTATCGCCCACTGCTCGGTCTATCAAACTATTTCGATGTCATCTTTCCCTCCAATACGTGCTGTAAAGGCATGATTAGCGCCAAAATGTCCATCAGACGGCGTCCATCGTGTCAAGGGCCTCGCGTTCTTGCATCGCTGGTCTAACTTGTTCACATGCATAGGCCTGTCTCGTTGTAGCTCGTCCAAGCATCACTATTCCCTTTCAGTACCACAAAGGATATATAATGCGGATGTGTCTCATCAGATCTTCGCTATCAGTTCATCCATCATGTTTCGTTTCCCCTCACTGCAACCACGCGACGCTCAAGGAAGTGCCGAAGCACCTCCCGTACAGTATAGTGGCCCATAAAGTTCTCGTCGCTCAACTCCTAGCGACAATCCCACCGATTTTTTCCGTCCTTCACTCCGTGAAGGTCCCCAGAGTCAGCGCGGCTCCGATGCTGAACGTCCGGGAAGGGACGAGCGCTACCTCTCGACAGCTCGAGCAGGCCGCTACATGCCCGAGGGATCTCCTTCGCCTTTTATTCCGTCAGAAGACTCCAACATCACGGTCAACTCTCCTATGTCATTCTCTCGTCATGGACTTGGCTCTGACGTGACTCCAACCGAGCTCGAACTTACTTCGTCGCTGGAACGGAACAGGATGCATCGCTCTTCCACCGAGAGTCTTGGTCCTGCATGTCCTCGCGTATCCAGATCTCCAACAACTTATGCGCGCACTGGCTCTGCCTTGAGTCCCGTCCATGAGCAAAGCACTGGCATGATGTTGGATACTCCCCCTTAGCACCTCGATGGCAGCGGTCCAACAATCGCAGCCGTATCAGCAGGGATTCGACGCCACTGGCAGACCGATTCTTTACTGAGATTTCGTACCTATTTCGACTGCTGTTGCTCCTGACATGTACCGGGAGATGCATTCAACAAGCGACATTCTTTGTGAGTTCAGCTTTTATTCAGTCGTCTTCCTTTATTCCTGAAAGGTACTCGATGTAGCTTACGAGGGTATTGAGCGTATAGACAAAGGTCTCGATGGGAACTTGTACGCGTTTCTGAGGAGTTTTCCTCGGGGTGTCGATGTCACAACGCTTTGACGCCAATTATACTGCGAAGTTCCACTGGTGCGTCATCCCCTTGCTCCCGAAATATACCCCGATGTGTTGCAATTCTTCAAGTTTTTTCGCGTGCTATCTGTGCTGCTGTTAAATTAAATTAAATTATTCAATAATAATTTTCACTAGAATGGCGTGCCGTGTCTCAACACGTGGAGTGACAGACGGGTCTTGTGTCACGCTAAAATTCAACATCTTTCTTTCCCTCCACCATCCTCGCGTCCAATTTCGCCGTCGTCGCCACTTCTTAACAATATCCCCATGCTGGACTCAATACGAAGGAACAGACATTCGAAGGGGAGGACTACGGTATTTGTGCTAGAGTCGTTCCGAGACGATGGGTACATGGACGAGACCTTGGAAAGGTATTTCATCGCTGGTACCCTTCACTTCTTTCCTGACTTCTTTATTTTGTTTAGACATTCCCTACACCTATTGTGACATTTGATTCCATTGATTCTATTCCGTCGTCGCACGTCCACTTTCCTTCAGCCACATCGACGACTCCTTCCATCTCTATCGCTGCCCAGGACTTTGCACAATACTTCTCATCTCATGATGACTTGCTCATCAGCCAAGACTCTTCCTTCGATGACCTCTTATCCTCTTCGACTGCTTTTTCCCTGCCCGCGGGCGTTGGCTTAGGAATTCTTGGCTTGACTAGAAAAGAAGGCGAAGATCCCTTTGACGGTCTTGATCTTGTCCATATTCACCGGTCCTCTCAAGATCCATCATCTGATGGCGAACTTTCCCAGACAATCTTGCGCGAGGCCGAACTGACGTTCCTGCAACCCTCGGTATGCTTCGAGATGGATGACAGCTGTTACTTAAGAGGTTGGCAGAGATGCGTCGTCGGTGATCGAGGTGAGACTGCACTTTGCCCTTTTGCACTCGAGTGCTAACTTGCAATCGAGGAAAGTAGACGACGAGGAGTTCGGTCTCGCTGGGTACAATGATTTGGGTAAAGATATGGTGATAAGGTATAGGTAAGTGAATTCAACGTTGCTCATAGTGAAGCTAACGAACTTTAGTCAGCGAGACACAACGAGGAAGCGCTACGACCTGACCGTGGTGCACGTGGAATTCACTAGTAAGTAGACTTGTTTGATTCCGTTTTGCAAGCTCACCCTCTCTTGCAGGAGCGCCGAGTTGCGACGTGGAGGGATCGGCGGAGGCTGACCGAGGCGGAAGCATCCTGGACATTGTAGCGAGTGGGAGAGCCGTCGGTTGAGACTGAAGAGGATGGGTGCGCACAGACCCAAATAGGCAAGAGCCTTCTTTGCCGTCAACCACGACGCCGGCTGCACTCGACCTGGCATCAAGTCGTCCTCTCTCTAGTCCATCCGCACGCACGGAGACGTCAGGCTCTATGAAGGAACAGCAGCACAGAACGAACGACCAGAACACTCAGTACCCGCACAGCCATATCTCACCCAGGCGACGACCTTCACAACAGGAGCCCATGCAGCGATTTCTCCAATTTCTTCTGGAGTCCATATGAAACCAGTGTCAATATCTTATGGGGAAGGCTGAACGTATGGCAGACGAGTTGAAGAATTTCTGGGATGAGAGGTGTGGATGCTCGTCGAGACATGCAGCCTTCGCTGACTTTCTCTCAGGTCCGCTGTCAAGGAAGAGTCTCTTTTGCTCATTTGTACTGCAGGCTCGCCGCGCCTCGTGTTACGCCATCACTGTGCGGGACGTCGAGTCCGGGCTCGTTGATGTGTCACGGTGACACTGGATCACGCTGGCAAGATGAACACGGACCACCAACATCGCGAGAGGTAAGGACGTTTCCTAGTGTTATTTCCTTGCCGTTAACTAATTTTGTGAATAGGGCATTTCTTCCTGGCCTTGTGGCAAGATAGAGCGAAAGTTGGGACAGTAACTTTACTTTTTTCGGACATGGCTGGGCAGCTCCAACCTAGGCTCGGTGAGCTCCCTCGTTAAAACATTCTCATTTCACTGCTGACTGTAGGTATTGGATAGGTCCAGAGCTCTATGAACGTTGAACCGGTCAATCTTTACTGGCAACATATCGTTCTCTCCCATCCCTACCGCTGCGACCATCCCGTTCAACATCGGTATGCATCCTGGCTCTCATTCGTGCCATCGAGAACTAATGCCTAGGTTAGGACTTAGCTTGGATATGGAGGGCGTTGACAGCCAGTGGACCACGAAGGTATGGTCGATTTTCGATGTGCGAGTCACCGAGAAGTTAACTCGGTTCATGCAGTAACTGCTGACTATACCCAAGGAATGCTTGCGGGCATGCGCGGAGGGTCACCCGTGCGTGCGGATGGTGAGAGGAGGGTCAGCGCTGATTGGCTGGGGAGGGATGGCGCGACACCATCGTTATCAGCCTGGATGGGTGGTTTTCGCGACTCGGATGCAGGTTGGCACATCCACGGAGATGGTTTGGATGGGACGTCGAGTAATCTTGCAGCCGGGCAGAATATGCTAGAATAGTAGGGACATTGCATTGAATGTGATACATGCATGCAGTGACTTGCGATGCGATGCGATGCGTTCGACGGAGAGCGCAGTGGAGATACAACTTTGGCGTTCTATGTGTATGTCAGTGTAATGACGAGAAGATACTCGGTAGGCAAAGTACGGCAGCATCCGCGGAGTTGACGTCACTCACGACACCATCCCAGTCTTGTCGTTGATGGATTCGTTGATTCTGTGACGCTTGTCACGCTGCCAGCGTGAACCTGTACCACGACCATTTGGAAGGTATGAATGTGTATGCTGCATGTTTCCTTCCTCTTTACTGACTTTTATGTGGCAGTGTTTCGTTTCATCTCTTCAAGACTCAATACTAGTACGAAGGTATGCATCGCCTCGACATTATCTGTTTGCATACCGACATTGATCTTTAGTCGTCTCCGTTTCTGGACCGGCGAGCGACGATAATGAATGGGGTATAGATCTGAAATGGTTGAAATGGTATGTTTGGTGCAGTCCTTTCCTCTTCCATCGAGTAACTGGCATTGCGTCCTGTAGGCTTCCGCTGTCCTTCAAGTTGGTATATCCGGCCACCATAGCGCCTAGGAGTGGAGGCTCAAGATTTGGCTTGAAGGTGTAGGCCGCAGGGCAACGATACTAGGATGAGGTGCGCGCGCTTTGTTACCTACCTGCTTGCTTGAATGTCGACTGGCTCATTTTGCAGTAGGCCACCTTCCTTTGATCTATAGCGATGCGAGCACGGCCGATGTTCAAGTGAGGCATGCCCTGACTCTGACAACCTCGACGAATCAACGACGACCTTGCTCTCAAATCAAGTGAACTGGATAGTGAGGGACGACGGACGAGATGGATGGATGGACTTGTGTGAACGCATTGGTAAGCAGGTGGTAATGCTGTTATGAGGCGTGTACTAACATAGCGGGGATGGCACCATAGGTTCGTGGGAGAGTGGGTCATGGATTAGCTAGGGAGGTGGACAAAAGGTGCCTCCTAATAATAGCATGTACCTTGTAGACACGGGAGCGAGTTTATGAGACGATGCGCGCGTCCCCATGCCATGCGGCGATCCAACGTCTTTTTTCTGGGAGGAATTTAACGGGCGGTTTTTGCAGGCGTGCAACTCATTGTTGAGTCGATATTGACTACACCTTGAATGTATGTCGTCGCGGACGAATGATGGGATAAATTGACCAAGATCTTCACGTGTGCACCATGTTCCCAGGCTATCTTCTGCGGCATTGTTTGCATGTGTGTCAGGGCTGAGGTTTGCTTTGCCTTCGAACACGCGTCCACTGGCGACTCGAGCACCTTTTCTCTGCACTCCCTGGATGATATCTTGAAATGGGAAATAGTGAGTACAGATAATCTACGATTGTTTCGAGTACTTATTTCGACGATGTTAAGCGCTCTCAAGAATTACAGGAAGTGTGCTTTGGATTCGCATCCGATCGATTTGGGAACGCTTGCGCTCGGTATTCACAACTCTAAAGAGACCAATGGATTCACCTCCGAGTGTAGCCTCCGTTGCAGATGGAAATACCAACTTGATTGCGCCTTCAGAGACGGTAGAGGAGGCTCTGACCGGTAGTGATTTTTCAGAAGATGGGGAATCTGCGTTGGGGGCGGCGGCTGATTCATCGGCCACCATGCGACCAGAAGTACCCTCAGCATTGTCGGCGGCGGATCCTCAGATTGATCCTGCAGATGAAGAATCAAACAGTGATGCGGATACTGATTCCAACGTTCGCAACTATATCTTTAACGAGTCTTTTTGTGATCGTTATAGAAGGAAGTGGGTATGTCAGTCCACAACACAGACAGAAAAGAAATTTAAATGTATTTCCAGGGCATCACTCTTCCCGAAGTCACCCTTTCTGCATTCACTGAGACCGGCCAAGTGGAATCATCTATCAAGGTTCCATTGCAGCAGTCATACATCGGTCGAAGCCCTGTTATATCATCGTCCCTTGCGAACACTCCCTGTGCTACCCTTGGCATTCAGGGGGTCTTGGATCAACTGAATGCCACACTTGGAACATCACACACCCTTGACACTCCATCTCTCTCATCACTTCTGAATGAGTGCATTGAGAAGAACAATGACTTTGGCATGGCTTATGCCCTCCTTCGCCCAGTATGGAAGACAGATGGCAAGAGTGACATGCAAAATGAACTCAGCAGACATGAAGAAAAGGACAAGGAGCAGAGAGAAAATGCACTGGTAGGGAACCAGATCGTTAACCCAGATTTGCCACCTCGATGTGTTTGGGACCTGTACAGCAATCGTGTGATGCCTTCATGGATCATTGATGGATTGACAATATCACAGTTTAGGAATGGTACAGCAAACCTACTGCCAATTTCACATGCATGGGTGGATAAAAAGGATCGCATGGATGTGTGGACATCTATCAATGGGAAGGAGTGGCCAGTGCCAATCCCAAAGGGTGCCAGTCTTGAACTCATCCGGATTGAGATGCTAAATCTGGGAGTAGAGTACACATGGCTGGATGTGCTCTGTTTGAGGCAGAAAGGGGGGCTGCAGGAGGATCTGCGTGTGGAGGAGTGGAAGCTGGATGTGCCTACAATTGGGTATGTGTATGACTGGACCAAAGTTGCGATCTACCTGAGTGGACTGGGGCAGCCATTGAGTTTGAAGGATGGTGACTTGGACAGTGATCAGTGTTGGTTTCAACATGCATGGACAGTCCAGGAGGTTGGGAGTTTTCATAGGATCATTGCTGGGGATACACCAGATGGACCCATGCATGCCAGACCAATAGATGAGGATGGGAACTATGAGACAGACTTGCTGACAAGGTTTCACAAGCAGTTAAAGTCAGTGGAGGAGAACCGTGGTCTATTTGGCATACTGGCAAAAATGCAGAAGCAAGTGTCAACTAATCCAGTGGACAGAGTGGCTGGACTTGCATTCCCTCTGGGGCCCATGACAATACCTGCCTACCATGAGAGTGAGTCTCTTGAGAATGCATGGACAGCACTGGTGGATGCAATGCACTCTGAGATGCGGGTGGATTTCCTCTTTGGGTATCCTGAAGCTGGACTTGGTTGCAAGAAATGGAGACCAACATGGAAACAGGTCATGACAGAGCCTCTGCCAGATTATGCTAGTTATTATGATGATGATGTTAAGTATAATAAGGAGACAGGTGAGGACTGGTATGAGGGTTATTGCATTGAAAAGGGGCTTGTGCAGGGATTGGATGTGGGATCAGCAGAAGGGTGTGATCAATGTGGGGAGTTGGTTGTCAAAGATGCCAATGGGATTGCACACACATTCAAAATCCATGTCACCCACCAATGTCTGATACCTGAAGATGTGTATATACTGCTTGGGGATCTGTTGCAACAGACTTGGGCTGTAGGGAGACGACTGCCAGGACAGAAATTTAAAAAAGTGTCAGTGTTCATGATAGATAGCCTAAAAGAAATACAAAGGTTAAAAGATTTAGATGTATCTCCAATGTCTCACAATGTACTTGTTTGATTTTACTACTGGTCAGGGGTATTGGATACAAGAGTTTACTGTTTTTGGCTATTTTTGTGTTCTTACTTAATTTCAGTGCTTCATAACGGATGAGAAATGAATGTAGGTTATCATAAAGACTTTAATGTACTACCTATCCTTAGTTGTCTTGTCTTGAAGTTGTTTTGTGCATGTTGACTATTTGCTTTCCAAATTTGCATTCAATATTATTCATGACCCTGAGCATTTTATGATCTTAACATTGATGAACCTATGTACTCCTGCAGGCAGAAAACACAAGACCTGTAATGGCTAGTGTAACCAAACACAGAATCTGAAGGCAGGTTCTAGCGAGTCTAGTCTTGCACCTCCGTGCAGTGATGAGCCTAGACTTCTGTGGCAACGGCAACACCCAAAACTCTGAGAGAGCTTAGGCAATTAACGTAGCAACACTGCAATCAAGCCAAAGTGTGTGCGAGTGGTTTGGTGCACCTCCATGTGGTCAATTTGTCTATAATACAAGATACACTGCAACTTTTCAGTCAGTGAAGTAGTACTCTTGGTCAATGAGTACTAGTAGATGTTGGCTGTAAGCCGGGAAGGATCTCGATAAACGAGAGGGAACGGAATCTGGTATGATGCGGATACCAAGAAACCATGATAGAAACCAATAAAATAGTCTATAAAACGTGGGGATGGGCTAAAGAGCACGAAAATAGCTCTAGAAATCATGGCAATGCTCTAGAAATCGTAGCAATGCACAAGAAATCGTGGGGAAGGACTAGAAAACGTGTTCTGAAGGTGTACTGTGATGCTGAGTCGAAACAATGGCAATTAACGTGCGGAAAATGCCTTGGAAATGGAAGAAAACGTAGCAACTGTGGTGCTGAGTGTGGTGTTGCAGCAATAGATGCATGGCAACTCTGAACAATGATAAAGACAAGGGCAATCCTATGGAGAATGGTGCTGAACTGGGCCTACACGGAGGCAATACTGAACTGAGCAATGAAAATGATGGCGACGTAGAAGGTGAAAGTGAAGAAAGAATCCTATGTGGTGAAGGTGAAGCAATGTTGCAGCATTAAAGACAAAAGCAAGTTATTGACGCGAGATTCCGTGTATTGGTGCAATATACAAAGCAAACCAACAACGTTAAAAGTAAAGCAAGTGGTGAGGGATAACTTGGAGTAACTGTAGCTGACTGGAATGCCATAGTCTTGTCAACTGGGTAAGAACTAGCTCTAAAAATGTGGTATCTACCTAGTTTTTATACTACAAGTACAATTTTATAAATAGAATATTCTTCGGAGCCTTAGTAAGGCTGTAAGTCCTTGGCTTTTGTAATAGCCGTAGTAAACATATGGAATCTGTGGTTCTAAAGTAACAGCAAGTCCTCGATGTTGTTGTGTATGGATGCAAACCGTGTGGTTTTATTGAGCGATGAGCTGATCATGAGGTGCTGTTTAGCTGCAGATTACTGAGCTGCAGTTGCCGTGCTGAGGTGTACACTTGGGTCAACAATAATTCAAAGTCTTGGCACTGTAACAGCCTTAGTAAATGCAGTCTGTAGTTGCCGTGGCTGTAATTATTGTAGCTGGGAGGGTACTCGTGTCAATCACATCATTTCATTAAATGATTGATGGGCACATCAACTAGATGCTTCTGAGTGATATAGCAACCCTGTTTTGGATGATTGGCAATCAAAGGTGCCTTGCCATGATGGGATACAGTAATTATGATGTGCGGCGAGCTGGGAAGGATAACGGAGTGTTGAAGGAGTATGAAGGGCACGGTTTTAGGATTGTATCTGTGTGTGGGTGATTTATACTGCAAAAATCCGTGGTATTATTGAGTGTTGGCAGTATTATGGAGTGTGTGGGGATTATAATGGCGTCGTTTCGAAGATATTGGGTGATGAATGGGTAAATCTGCGAATTCTGAGTGTACAGAGCCTGGAGGCTCATCAGCGGTGACTATAGCTTCCTGGTGGTGTAGCAAAGTATTGCTACACTTTGTTATGATTCTCTGAAGGCTGTTCAGAGGCTCAAGGTATGTATGCGAACTTTCCTAGAAGGGAAGGGATGTGTAAATGTGGATGTATGCTGAGTAGGAGCGACCTAGATGTGATGCGAACTATTAGGTGTCGGAATCCTGGCTACAGTTCCAGTAGAAGATATTCTCCTATACTCACACACTTTCTTAGAGAAATGCAGAGACAGAGCTGGCTTAACTAAAGAAACTAGAATTGATATCGTTCCTAACTTACAGGAACAGTATGCTGTTGGTGTTAGAGACTTAAGTTCGGAATCCTAGCTATGGATTACCCAAGGAAGTCTTCAGGTATGCAAATTTATGAGATGAGGATGACAAACAAGGTGGTCTTTTTCAGAATATCCTTGTTTGTGTTTTGGACGAGAGGATGTGAATCAAGTTATTTAACACTTGGTAAGTAGTGAGTCTTTTAGAAGGTTCACAAAGTGTTATATCTCTCAAGAACGTAGAGATATTAACTTTAATTCATGTGTATTGGGTGATATGCGTGGGGTATGTATCCTCCAGGGTATTATTACTTTTTATCTACTGTCCGTCATCTTTTTATACTACAGAATTGTACTTGCTAAGTAAGTGAACTTTTACCTTGGTTTGATAACCGCAGTACATGATTTGTGAGCATAGTGAACTATTTGTAACTGTAGTTCACTATGCTATGTGCTACTTCTACTGTGCATACTTATTAAAAGTTTGCGTAGCCTATTAAAACTTTGGAAGGTTTACTAACCTACTTACTACTTATTCATCCGTAGTTAATGGCTCACTAATCCCTGCTATATTTCTAAGCCATAGAGACGTATCCATATGGTTCCTTGAGAATCCGTAGCTATGCATAGCCTATGTGTAGTTAAACTGCATGACCGTATGGCTCTATCCATGTGCGAAGGCCTAGAATAATAACACGTTGATGAGCCTCCAGGCTCTGTACACTCAGAATTTGTGGATTTACCCATTCATCACCCAATATCTTCGAAATGACGCCATTATAATCCCCACACACTCCATAATACTGCCAACACTCAATAATACTACAGATTTTTGCAGTATAAATCACCCGCACACAGATACAATCCTAAAACTGCACCCTTCATACCCCTTCAACACTCTGTTATCCTTCCCAGCTCGCCGCACATCATAATTACCGTACCCCATCACAGCAAGGCACCTTTGATTGCCAATCATCCAAAACAGGGTTGCTACATCACTCAGAAGCAACTAGTTGATGTGCCCATCAATCATTTAATGAAATGACATGATTGATGTGAGTACCCTTCCAGCTACAATAATTACAGCCACGGCAACTACAGACTGCATTTACTAAGGCTGTTACAGTGCCAAGACTTTGAATTATTGTTGACCCAAGTGTACACCTCAGTATGGCAACTGCAGCTCAGTAATCCGCAGCTAAACAGCACCTCATGATCCGCTCATTGCTCAATAAAACCACACAGTTCGCATCCATACATGGCAATGTCAAGGACTTGCTGTTACTTTAGAACCACAGATTCTATATGTTTACTATGGCTATTACAAAAGCCAAGGACTTACAGCCTTACTAAGGCTCCAAAGAATATTCTATTTAGCCTTGATTGCTGTGTTGCTACGTTAATTGCCTAAGCTCTTTCAGAGTTTTGGGTGTTGCCATTGCCATGGAAGTCTAGGCTCATCAGTGTGTTTAATTTACTGCAGAAAGATTGGCAATCAATGTGCCTGGAGGCACAAAGACACATAGATATTGAAGTGAAAGTTCGCATGGAGTGGGAGATTGGATATGATACAACCTGTGCTGGACTTGCAATGTTTGGTTTACTGAAAGTCCACGTAAGGGAGATAGGTGATAAATTGTAAGCGGTGTCTGAGATTTCAGAGCGCACAGAGCCTGGAGGCTCATCAATGGTGAGTGCTTTCGAGTACTATGACTAAGTTTGTGCTTAGAGACAAAGAATTTCTTTTTGATGATGATGTATTCTCATTACAATATAGAACAGATTTATGTCTCTAGAAATATGTATAACCCTGATAATACACAATGCTGATGAAACTAGTACTTCTATTCCTATTCCCCTCTTCTCTCTATCCTTCTTTCTCCCTTCCCACCTTTTCCAATGTTCCTATTTATGTTAAGCTTACTGTGGCAGTCATCATGCATGGCCATTGATGAGTTTCCTGCTTCATGTTGATAGACATGTCCTGGTCTCATGACTTGAACTCTGTGCCCAGTTGGGCAGGTTTTGATTGTTAAGTAATTTTCTTATTGTTGACCACCATGTTGATTCATCATTGAGCTCAACAGCGAGTTCGTTTCTTTTAGGCTTTGTCTACTTTCTCACCGCTTGTCTATAGCTTGTCCAACTCAATAATCACAGTGGCAACATCTTTGTGGTTGAGCTCAACAGTGAGCTCAATTCTTTTACACTTTGACTCTTTTTCTTACTTCTTGGATACAGCTTGCCTTCTTTCGAACTTGATAGCTATAGATGCTCACTGAAGTAAGTCTTTTCTTTTGTGAGTCTTTCAGGTCATTGCTGATGAGGATTATCAAAGTATAGCTCAACTTTATTCTGTCTCTTGCATGCTAGTAGAGTGCATGTAGGATTTTTAATATTTGGTTCCTTCTCTGACTTTCTCTTGTCTTGCTCAGGTTCTGCTTGATTGTACAACCTCTCAAATAATTGTTCATCTCCAACACCAGCTCACTCATTCACATTGTGCATTGGTATGTACATTATCTTCCTGGTCCTGCTGTTCTTACTGACAATCAACCTAGCTCAGATACCAACTCTGCATGCCATGAATCCAACCAACATATCAATGTCTTCTCTACAGTACACCATGCTGGTCATCCCATGAGTAAGGACAGATGATTATTACTTGTTAGACCCGACGTCTGAACAAGGGTAAATACACAGTTGTATCGCATTCATACAATCACTGCTAAGTCCTGTGAAGTTCAAGTGTCAAGACTAAGGCTTTAGCGCTTAGCGAGAAGTGGAATGTTTTGGTATGATTAAACGTTAGCTCAAAGCTAAGGAATATACAGCTTTGAGTAGACAACTTATATACTGGAATAAGGGTCTAATAATAAGGGAACCGTGTTAGAAAGTGAATAAGCCAAATACACGGTGACCGAGATAAAGTACACATTTGTGGAGTCTGACGCGTACGGTGACGATGTGAAGATCTATGAAGTTCTGGAGTAAGTCTGGGGATGCGGGCCTAAAGATAAAAATAGATAAGTGCTGAAGATTAGATAAGATAAGAGGCGCTTAGATTAAGAAAATGAATAAATCGTAACATTACCCCCTCTTTAAGGCAGGTGTCCCAACTGCTAGTAGACTTGGTCTCCCCTTTTTTCAAGGGAATTCCGTTGGTTCGTCCAGTCCTTTGGTATCTTGTGAAGGGCTGTCGCGCCCACCAAAGGTGTCCCAGAGTAGTTCTTGGTCATACCAGACTTTTCGTCCCATGAATGGGTCTGTGTAAGATTGCCAATCTTCGAATTGTGGCATGTCTGTGTAGTTTAATTTCTCGGCGAGGTAGTCATCTATCAGCTCGTCCGAGGCCATGTCATTTTCTTTTACCCAGCTGTTTGATTCTGGTCCGTAGCCCTTCCATTTGATGAAGTAGTCCGTGACCCAATGCGCTGGTTCTCCGGCTTTTCCCCTGACTTTGCACTCTCTATGATCGAGGACTTTTTCAACTTCGTAGTGTTCTTCGCCGTCGATGAGATCTGGCAGTGGCACAGGTGGTTGTTCTTGGTTAGGGAATGCGGGGGTACATATGCTTTGCTTCAGCATGGATTTTCTGCATCTGTGAAACGAATGTGGTTGAGGCCGGTGTTCTGAAGGGTGCTCAGGGTTTTGCGCCAGGGAGGAGTTCAGCGTTATAGCTGTAGTTAACCTCAAAGGGGCTTTTGCCCGTAGCGGAGTGGACGTGGTTGTTGTGAGAAAAAGCCGCAAGAGAAAGCCATTCTACCCAGTCATTTTGGAGATGGTTGACGAAGATGCAGAGGTATTTTTCAACCTCTTGATTGACGCGTTCTGTCTGTCCATCTGTTTGTGGGTGGTAGGCAGTGTATACGTTTGCCTTGATCTGTAACAAGTCATAGAGGTCTTTCATGAACTTGGAGACAAACACAGAGCCTCGGTCAGAGATGACCACCTGAGGCATTCCGTGTCTGGCATAAACTTTGTCGCATAAGATTTTAGCCCACCCTTCCGATGACAGCTCTGTTGTACATGCTATCAGTATGATTTCCTTAGAGAATCGGTCAACGATCATTAAGATCGCGTCTTGACTGTTGCACTTAGGTAAACCAGTGACCATGTCAATGGAGATGTGAGTCCATGGTCAGGAGGGTATGGCGTTTGGATGGAGAGGCGCCGCTTTTGCTTGAGTGCTCGTCTTTGTTCGTTGGCACGTTTCGCAAGCGCGGACATAGGCCTCTATGTCTTTCTTCATCCTGGGCCACCAATATTCTCATAGGACGAGCTCTTTGGTCTTTTCAATGCCAGGGTGTCCCACCATCCTATGGTCGTGATGCATCGCGATGATTTCTCCTCGTAACACATGATCTTGGGGAATATAGATACGGTGATCATAGAAGATCAAACTGTTATCTAGAGACATCCCTCGGTCGTGGTTGAGAGACGCAGATACGTTCTTGTCCCATCGGTGGTGGTCAAGCGTGGCTTGCTTGATTTTGGTATGGACTTCCTCGATTGTGGGCATGACCATGGCCCGGAAGTGCTCAGGTTTGAGGACGATAACCTCATCGTTGTCCTCCTGTCCTTGCTCGTGATCCGCTCATCGACTGAGTAAGTCGGCTTTCTTGTTTGCTGTCCCTGGTTTGTGATGTAGTGAGAAATGGTATTCGGCAAGCTCAGTTACCCAACGCGCTTGACGTCGGTTGAGCTTTTGGGGTTTTCGGAAATATTGCAGATTTTGATGATCTGTCCATATCTCAAAGTCTTGAGCCGCTCCCATTAGGTAGTGTCTCCACTCGTCCAGGGCCAGCATGATGGCCAGCAGTTCCTTGTCATAAATTTCATAATTTCGTTCTGTAATTGTTAGGGATTTGGACAGAAATGCGACTGGGCGCCATTTTCCGTCCTGCTCTTGCGATAATACAGCGCCGATCGCTCCCTCACTTGCGTCCGCCTCTACGTGGAACTTGCCTCCTTCTGTGGGTATTGCCAGTACCACTTCTTCGGCTAGTAGTCTCTTCAATTCTTCGAATGTGTTCTGTTGCGCTTTTCCCCACTTCCACGGATCGTTTCCTGTTAGCTGTGTCATAGGTTTGACAACTTTGCTATACCCTTTGATGAAACGTCTGTAGAAGTTGGTAAAGCCTAGGAATGACTGAAGCTGCTTTTTCTTGGTTGGAACGGGCCACTCTGCTATTCCCGCGATTTTGACTGGGTCCATGCGAATGCTTCCCTCACTGATGATAACACCAAGGTACTCAGTTTCCAGGGTCTCAAACTCGCATTTTTCTGCTTTAAGGAATAGCTTGTTCTCTCGTAAGACCCTGAGAACCTCGTGCGTAATGCGACGATGTTCTGCCTTGGTTTTGGACATGATTAGGATATCATCGAGGTAGACGGTGACAGTGCCTGATGCAATGAGGTTTTTGAAAATGTCATTCATCATCCACTGGAAGGTGGCGGGTGAATTGGTAAGCCCAAAGAACATAACCGTGGGTTCGAATAGCCCTTGATTAGTCCTAAATGCCGCCTTCCATTCGTCGCCACTCTTGATGCGCACGTTGTTGTATCCCCATCGAACGTCAAGTTTGGAAAAATACTTGGCACCTTGTAGTTTATCCATTAGCTCCGAGATGAGTGGAAGCGGGTATTGATTTTTAATCGTCATCTCGTTGAGCTTACGGTAATCTTGCACTGGTCACAGCTTGCCATCCTTCTTTTTGACGAAGAAGAAAGGCAAAGCCATGGGCGACTTTGAGGGCCTTATTCGTCCACTTGAGAGGTTCTCATCTAGGAACTTATTGAGTTCAGCTTGTTCGTTCCAATTGAGAGGGTAAACCTTGCAGTCGAGGTTGGTGTTCGCATTTGGAATAAGCTCAATTGCATGGTCCCATGTCTTTGGTTCTGGAAGTTCATCGAAACTATCTTTGTCAAATAGATCGCTGAAATCCCGACACCATTCTGGGACCATTTCTTCGAACGTCTTCACTTTCTTGTCTGCGTTGGCTGCGGCAGCTAAGTCATTAGCGTGATGAGCACGTATGAGTATAGCCCGTGTGAAGTCTACTACAAGAATTGTATCCCCCTCCTCCAGCTCCTCGTCCCATCTGTCGTCAGGATCCACATCGGGTAGTATGAATGGGTTCTTGCGGCATTCGCACCGTGCAAACGTTAATCCTCCTGTCTTCCAATTGATGATTGGATTATGCCAGGCTAACCAATCGTGGCCAAGGAAGATCTGTTTATCATCAAGATCTGTTATGGCTAGGTCGATTCGTTCTGAATGATCTCCGATTTTAAGACTGATCTTGGTGTATTTGGTAATTGATCCTCCCTGGTTTTTGGTTCCGTCGGCATTATAGACCGGGATTGGCATGGGTGTGTTGTGAGTCAGGATGTTGTACTTTTCGACGAACGTTTTATTGATAGCTGTTAGACTCAAACTCCTAATCAAGAGTTGATAGCGGCTGTCTCGCGTTCGGGCAGTCACCGCTACGTCCCTTATCAAAAGGAGCTAAGGCTAGGCACTAGTTCTGGGCTTTGATTAGATAACGAAGTTTGATATAGATTAAATGTTAGCTCAAAGCTAGGGTATATACAACGAGCGCTAAGCCTTTAAATACTGTGAGTTGTGAGTCTATACATAAGTCGTTCGTGAGAGATAGAAACGGATAGAATCCGATAGAAACGTAGCACGCAATAGCGAAGCGATAGTGTGGGGCTTTTGGAGCAGATGTCCAGTTACCCCTATGATAGACGGTCCGGTCGGCCCGGTGAGATAAGATAAGGAAAAAAGTGAATAAATCATAACATTACCCCCTTCTTAAGGCAGGCGTCCCGACTGCTGTTAAGGTATCTCCTGCAGCTCCCAGAATGATTTAGTGTCTTGTGATGGATCGTCGTGCCCTCCTAGCAAGTCCCAGTATTCGTCGAAACGCTCGTTGTACCAATCATGATACCATAGTTGTTCCCCAGTGAGCGGGTTTGTGTGGCATCGTAAAGGTCTTGTTGTTATGGCATCGACGTTTTCGTGTAGGAACTCATTGACCAATTCGTCGGCATCCATGTCGCTCTCCCATACCCAACTGTTTGATTCTGGTCCGTAGCCCTTCCATTTTACGAAGTAGTCTGTTACTCTGTTTGGAGGCTCTCCCCGTCTTCCCCTGACAGTATGCTATCTGCTGTTCAGGACTTTTTCAACCTCGTAATGTTCTTCACCATCAATAAGATCTGGTGGCGGTGGAGGTGGTTGTTCCTGATTGGGAAAGGCGGGAGGAATATATGGAGTAAGTAATGATTCGTTAAAGGTGGGGTGAATTTTCCAGTTGGTCGGTAGTTTTAGGGTGTAAGCCGAGGCACCTTTCTTATTTTTAATTTCGAAAGGGCCTGTTCGCTTGTCGTCGAGTTTCTTTTTTGGTCGAGGGAGATGGAGATTAGTCGTGTCGAGCCAGACTTTGTCTCCTATCTTATATTCGATGGCTGGACGTTTCGACTTGTCGTACTGTGTTTTCATTTGTACGGCAGCCTTTTCAAGCAACTTCTTGGCAGTAGCGTGGATTTCCTGCATTTTAGAGATGAGTGCGTCGGAGGAGGGAGTGCGGAAAGGAGCGGTGGATTTTGTTCCTGGTAAGACGGCGGGATTATATCTGTAGTTGATTTCGAATGGACTTTTACCAGTGGAGGAGTGAATGCGATTATTGTGTGCGAAAGCAGCAAGTGAAAGCCACTCCGCCCAGTCCGTTTGAAGGTGATTGACGAACATTCGAAGGTACTTTTCAATTTCTTGATTGACTCGTTCGGTTTGTCTGTCCGTCTGGGGATGATAAGCAGTCGAGGCGTTGCTTTTGATGTGGAGGAGGTCGTAGAGATCCTTCATGAATTTGGAGACGAAAACAGTTCCTCTGTCAGAGATAACAACCTGAGGCATTCCATGCTTGGAATAAACCTCATCGCATAGGATTTTTGCCCATCCTTCCGATGACAGTTCTGTGGAGCACGCTACTGGGATGATCTCCTTGGAGAAATGGTCGACGATTACGATGATTGCGTCATGGCCGTTGCTTTTGGGTAAGCCTGTTACCATGTCTACCGAGATGTGAGTCCAAGGGCGGGACGGTATCTTGTTAGGATGGAGTGGAGCTGCCTTGGCCTGTGTGCTGGCCTTTGTTCGTTGGCATACTTCACAGGCTTTAACGTAGGTTTCGATATCCTTTTTCATCTTTGGCCACCAGAATTCCTGCAATATAAGCTCCTTCGTCTTCTCGATACCTGGGTGCCCAGCTGTGATGTGATCGTGAGAGCGAGCAATGATTTCTCCCCTCAGGGCGTGATTTCGAGGAACATAGATCCTGCCATCGTACCAAACAAGTCCGTTGGTTATTTTCATCCCACGATCGTGATTCAGAGAACCAGCGACCGTGGTATCCCAAAGATGGACGTTTTTAGTGGCGGTTTTTATGCTTTGGTGGGTTTCTCCAATTGTCGGCATGATCATGGCGCAGAAGTGTTCCGGGGACAAGACTATTACTTGTTCGTTGTCGTCTTGTTCCTGGTCGTGATCGGCTCGTCTGGATAGGAGGTCTGCTTTCTTGTTAGCGGTGCCAGCTTTATGATGAAGAGTGAAGTGATATTTGGCGAGCTCGGTGATCCATCGAGCTTGACGTTGATTCACCTTTTGGGGCTTGCGGAAATACTGGAGGTTTTGATGGTCCGTCCAGATTTCAAAATCTTGGTAAGCGCCCATAAGGTAGTGTCTCCATTCCTCGAGTGCGAGCATGATAGCTAAGAGTTCCTTGTCATAGATCTCATAGTTACGTTCAGTAACTGAAAGAGATTTCGACAAGAACGACACAGGTCTCCATTTGCCATCCTGTTCTTGGGATAGGACCGCGCCAATGGCTCCCTCGCTAGCGTCCGCCTCTACTCAGAATTTCCCCTCATTCGTTGGTATTGCAAGCACCACATCCTCCGCCAACTGCTTCTTGAGCTGCTCAAAAGCCTCCTGTTGGGCTTTGCCCCACTTCCACACGTCGTTCCCCGTCAGCTGAGTCATCGGTTTCATGATTTTACTATAGTTTTTTATGAAGCGCCGATAAAAGTTCGTGAATCCCAAGAAGGATTGGAGTTCCTTCTTTTTGGTAGGCGCCGGCCAGTCAAGGATACCCTTGATCTTTACTGGATCCATGCAGATACTTCCTTCACTGATAATGACTCCTAGGTATTCCGTTTCTAGGACTTCGAATTCGCACTTCTTGGCTTTAAGGAATAGTTTGTGCCTTCGTAGCGTGGCCAAGACCTCCCGTGTGATTCAACGATGTTCTTCTTTAGTCTTTGACATAATAAGGATGTCGTCAAGGTAGATTGTTACTTTCCCCAATGCAATAAGATCCTTGAAGATATCGTTCATCATCCACTGGAAGGTAGCGGGCGAATTTGTGAGGCCAAAGAACATAATGGTGGGCTCGTACAGACCGCGATTAGTTCTGAATGCCGCCTTCCATTCGTCTCCAGTTTTGATGCGAACGTTATTGTATCCCCAGCGGACGTCAAGCTTGGAAAAGTATTTGGCACCACGCAATTTATCCATGAGCTCTGAGATTAGAGGAAGGGGATAACGATTTTTAATCGTCATCTCGTTGAGTTTCCGATAATCTTGAACCGGCCTTAGCTTTCCATCCTTCTTTTTAACGAAGAAGAAAGGTGAAGCCATAGGCGACTTGGATGGGCGTATCCTCCCACTAGACAAGTTCTCGTCAAGAAACTTGTCGAGCTCTTCTTGCTCTGCTCGATTGAGGGGATAGACCTTGCAGTCAAGATTGGTGTTAGCGTTTGGAATAAGTTCAATGGCATGGTCCCAGGGTTTAGGTTCGGGAAGTTCATCGAAATTCTCTTTGTCAAAGAGGTCTCGGAAGTCCCTACACCATTCGGGAACCATTTCTTCGAACGTTTTGACTTTCTTTTCCGCGTTGGCCTTTGCTGCCAGGTCATTTGCCGCATGCCGCATTGCCCTGATGCAAATAGCCTCTTCAAAGCTTATCGCAAGAATGGTTTCTCCCTCCTCAAGCTCCTCGTCCCACTTGTCATACGGATCTGCATCTGGTAACGCTATGGGGATATGACGGCATTGGCATTGGGCGAATGTCATCTTCCCGGTTTGCCAATTGATTAATGGATTATGCTTGGCCAACCAGTCGTGTCCCAGGAATATGTCACGGTCTTTCAAGTCGGTGATGGCGAGGTCTAGGCGCTCGGCGTGATCTCCGATAATGATGCGTACTTCTGTGAAGGCGGTGATTTGTCCGGCATTATTTTTTGATCCGTCTGCATTGTAAACAGTGATTGGTGCCGCGGTGGCTCGGCTAGGAATGCTGTGTTTCTCGACGAAGGTTCGGCTAATGGTGCTACTGGTGCAACCACTGTCAATTAGAGCCGACGAGGCGATGGAGGTACGATTTTCTAGGGTCTCGACTTGGACATCGGTAGTCAGGGCCTTATCATTCCCACTTAGCCGACAAATGTAGCGCCTAGGCTTTTGCAGTTCCTCCATCCACTCTAGCGCATTGATGCGCGTGGCTCCTCGTAGACCCTCAAGCAATTCGTCTACTATCTCTTCTGTTCGCGCCCTGTGAATCCAGTTTTTTAAGATGGCTTTCACTTCCTCCTCTGTCTTAGCTTCCTTAATCCCCCGCAATGTCCATTCGGCGCCGAACGGCTTAAGCCACTCAGTTGGGACCTTCTCAGCCTTCGTGCCAGAACCTGTCGGTTCGGCTACCGTCAGCTGGGTCACCTCAGGAACTATATGGGGTTTTTGGTTAGCATTCTGACTTTGGCGGAAGCTAGTGTCGTCTTCATCGTCTGGAATCTCCTCCAACTGTACCTGATGCCCCCTTTCTACCGCCTGGGCGCTAGCGGTTCCCTGTCCCTCGGCTGTCTTGGTTGGGGCCGTTGCGCATCCAACAGTTCTTGGCCCAGAGCCGGTCAGACGTGGGGTGCGTTTCCCAAAGGCGTTGTCTCCTAAGGAAACAACGGGCGTCATCTGCGTCGCTTCAGGCGGCGAAGAATCGCTCAAGTTACGATGGACATCGCCTGCTGCCTTCGGGCCCAAAGTCGGGTCCCCTGTTGCTTTCGGCGTCTCGGATCGCCCTGCGTCTCGACGAGCATCCATGCTCCGGGGGCACTTATCCTGCAACCGGCTCCTGTCCTCGATCTGGTCTTTTCTCACCGAGATTGGTTCTCTTACGCTGCTCAGGAGGCGGGAGTTCTGCAAAGGCACGTCAGCCGACACTGCATGAGACGTCCCGTGATCATACGGTGGTCTCTTGTCAGAGCGGGCACCAAGTGCCTGGTCTGTCCCCTCCGGTCGTTCCTGAGGCAACGCCGTTGAAAGGGGTATCACTATGGTGGGTGACTTTTCGTTCCCAGCTTTCGCTCGCAATGAGTTACTCGCCGAACGCTTAACCGGTTGCGCAGTCTTGGGGTCGGCGGCCCCCGCTGCCTGTTTCGATTCTTCCTTAGATTCCAGCCTGGTAGTAAAGTCGCGAATGGGTATATCCGAATGCACGTTTTCAACTACAGAAGTACAATAAGCCTGACTAGTGGGCGACAAATGCGTACCAGATGAAATCAAGTCTTTGGCCAAGTCAGTCGAATCGTTTACTGCTTGGCCTCCTCTTTTACCTCTTCAATCTTCGAATCAGTCTTCTCCTCCGTGGCGACATGGTCCCAATACCAATTAAGTCGCTGTAGTGCCTCTTCTTTCGTCTTTGGGCCCTTAGGGCAGTCCCGTTTGAAGTGTTCAATTTCGCCTTGGCGCGTATTCTGTCAATATCCATTGGTGCGCCTGTTCCTCCGTATGTCGTGCCAGTTCCTGTTTTCCTCTCCGGGATACTGGTCTGCTGCTGCTGACTTCCTTTCGTCGTTGTATTTGTCTTTGCCTGCTGCTTCCACTCTGTTAACTTGGTCCCCGCCCCCTGCTCCGCCTTCCACGTTCGCCAGTTGTGGTTGATCCGGAGTATTCGGTGTTTCCACCGCTGGTAGGTAATGGGAACATCTCCGTCCGACGCATAGATAGTATCTTTGGCGGAAGACCGACATGCCTTTTTGATTTGTGCCATCATCATTTGATTGATCCCAATAACGCCTGCCTCAAATGCGAGTGATTCGAATTGTTGGAAGAATAAATCACCGTCGGCAAAATTACTCTGTCGAAGTCTCTCCCATTGGGCGAACTTGATCTCGGCATTGGCGTCCTTCCAGAACCGTTGCCTGACCTCCTCCACAAAGTTGTCATAGGATGGGTAAAACTGGTCCCCGTTAGCGTTCCTTCCCAGCTCTCGTGCGCATAACTCCCACCAGATTTGAGCATCCTTGCGGAAGCGCAAGGCACAAAAGATGACCTTATGAGGGTGGTCGCGGAAGTACTGATTATAAGAGGCAAAGTACATGTCGCATTGCAAGAAGAACCGGGCGATGTCGTTGGAGTCACCGTGAAAATCCTCAGGCACCTTGACCATTTCAGGCTTTAGTGCCGCCCATGGTCCTTGGTTAGTTGCCGTAAGGAGCCATGGAAGAGGCGGGTCGGGTGGCTTGGGCGGCGTTGGGAAACGAGGAGGGACCCATCTCAGTGGAGCGGCAGGTGGTACTGGTGGTCCGCTCGGTGCGGGTGGTCCGGTCGAAGGCTGAGGTTGAGCTGGCGGTTGGCTGGACGATCCTGCGCCATCATTGGCGGCAGCAAAGAGTCTAGACATCTTCTGTGTACTGGGCAGCCCGTAACCTCGGGGGTACGTGTAGCTTGGCGTGGTAAATGGGTGGCTCTGCGTTGCATAAGCGTACACAGGTACGGAGGCTCGCTGCGGCGGTACCAGAGGTTCATCTGCCATTGGTTCAGGGGTATACAAAATTGGGGGTAGATCGATCTGTGGTCGCTGGTAACGAGCGGGGACCTTAATGGGTTGATCCGGATGGATCATATTGTAAGTCAGGCATGCGAAGTGCCTGGCTTCCTCCTTTAGAATATAATCAACGTTATAATAGGCGTAATCACGTCCAGCCGGGGTCCTGGCCCAGTCCCGATCCGCTGGTAGTTCTTCCATGAAGTAATTAAATAAGTCAAGCAGGGGAGCATAAAGGAGTATTTCCGGGGTTTCAATCAGTTTGCCTGTCGCTAGAAGGTACAGGGCCCTCTGAAGGGTCATCTGAGGGACCGGCTGGAGCGGGACGTGGCCAGGGAGAGGGGGGTGGACTTCTTCCTCCTCTGATGCCGTTGAGATACTCCTCCTCGGGGAGGGTCTCGGTACTGGCGCCAGAGTAGTATACTGTTTCTCCTTGGCTGTCGATCCCCACTCTTTGGAATCTGTGACTTTCGTCGACTGTTCTGAATGCGACCGTTCGCTCTGCTGCTGCCTGCCACCTGTCTCTGTGGCGCTGGGTGAGTCCCTGGCTGTCGACCGAGGGAGATCTGTCTCGGCGGGGAACGTCGAGTCTGTTTCGCGGTTCTGGTCGAGGCTCGAACTCTGGCGACGACTCTGTGGGAGTGGCAGGCTGCTCGGTGATTGATACGGGCTGATCCCAGTATCCAGGGGCAGCGTAGCGATTGAGGTTCAGCGAGAGACTGGAGATTGGGATAACGGGAGGCTCAGGACACTGCTCTGCTGCTGGCTCCCTTGCTCGATAGGGATTTCCTTGCCGCGGGAAGAAGGCGGTGGTAGGAAGGTTGATGTTATCCCAAAGGACGCTGAGCTCGACCGTGGAGAAGGTTGGAGGATCTGTGACTTCGTCACTCCTAGTACAACGGCCGGTAGGTTGCTCTGTGGCTGGGGAACCTCGCGGACCTGCTTCTCCCAGTCCGAGTCGGACAAGGTACCTTGCCAAGTCTGCGGCATCGAAGGTAGGAACGGGTCGTACTGGACGGGGGGTAGTGCTGGGGCTAGAGGATGGGCTTGGAGATAGGCAGATAAAGGGGATTCTTGCTCCGGCAATACCTCCATCGCCTCCTTCCTGAATACCGACTTCCACTTCCCCAGGATGGATCTCTTCGTTTCCCCTGTGGAACTGAGGGTGCTCGTCGAGCGTCGATGCTCGGCGTGAGGATACGGATGTCCTGCGGAGGTGGACCGCTGATGGCTGCTGTGGGAGGACATGAAGGTCGAGGGATTGAAGGGAATGATTGTCGAGTTGAACGCGTCGTGGATGAGGGTATATTCCAAGACAGTAGAGGAAGGCGAGTGTAACGGTTGTAATGTAAATAACGAGGCTTACGCCAAGGATGGCTGCTGTAAGGACAATTTCGAGAATGGCCCACATGTAGGCTCCTGGTTAGGGAGCTAGGTGAAGCTTCGAGCTAATTGTTAGACTCAAACTCCTAATCAAGAGTTGATAGCGGCTGTCTCGCGTTCGGGCAGTCACCGCTACGTCCCTTATCAAAAGGAGCTAAGGCTAGGCACTAGTTCTGGGCTTTGATTAGATAACGAAGTTTGATATAGATTAAATGTTAGCTCAAAGCTAGGGTATATACAACGAGCGCTAAGCCTTTAAATACTGTGAGTTGTGAGTCTATACATAAGTCGTTTGTGAGAGATAGAAACAGATAGAATCCGATAGAAACGTAGCACGCAATAGCGAAGCGATAGTGTGGGGCTTTTGGAGCAGATGTCCAGTTACCCCTATGATAGACGGTCCGGTCGGCCTGGTGAGATAAGATAAGGAAAAAAGTGAATAAATCATAACAATAGCGCTGCTGGTGCATCCGCTATCTACCAATGCCTTTGTGGCAATTCGGACAAGGGTTCCTGGTATTCCGATTTCGATGGGGAGAACCAGGTCCTTCCCTTCATTGCTAAGTGCGCTGATGTATCGTTTTGGCTGTCGTAACTCTTCGAGCCATTCTAATGCGTTAGTTCACTCCATCCCCCTCATTGCTTCTGGCATTGCATCGACTACTTCTTCTGCATGCATCTTATGAATCCAATTCTTTAGGATTGCTTTCGCCTCTGCCTCTGTCTTGGCTTGGGCTACGCCACACAGAGTCCACTCTGCTCCAAATGGTTTGAGCCACCACTCGCTGTAAGTCTCGCCACTAGTATAAGTGCGTGAGAGTTGCGGGGCCTCTCTAGCCTTTGCGTTGACCTGTGAGGGTTCAACTACCATTGGCGAGGTCACCACAGTTTCTAAAGGGGGTAAATTAGCCTTCTTGTTCATCATGAAACTGGTAATGTCCTCGTCGTCAGGTACTTCTTCAATAAAAGCTACCTGATGCCCTCTTTGCACTGCCTGGGTGCTAGCAGCTTCCTGGTCTGCAGCTTTCTGGTTGTCCATGCCCATTGCCAAAGCCCCTTGTTGTTTAAGGGATTTAGACTTTGGTAGGCGTACGGTAATCTCTTTTACCAGAGGAGGTTTCGCCGTAGCTATTCCCTCGAAACTCCCAGTGAGGCTGGGACTCCGTAGAGCCGCTTGGTCAGGGGGGGCAAGACACTCCAAAGGAGCTGCTTGTTCCCCTGGGTCCTCCGGTCGCACTCGCACCACTGCGCACGCTCTAATAGAGTTGCTAGGTAACGGTGTTGCCGTTGAGAGGATTGTCACTATGGTAGGTGACTCATCGTCCGATGCTTTCGCCCGCAATGGGTTACTTGCCAAATGTTTAGTCGTTGGTAGTCTAACTACCACAACATCTGGTCCTGGGACAGAGAGTTGATTCTTGCTTAGTTTCTGGTCTGATTGCGAAGTCGGGGGTATATTCGAATGCGCGGGGGGTAACTACAACAGGTATATAAGTACATTGATAAGTCGCGATAGGCGTACCAGCCAAAACTAAGTCCGTAGCCGAGTAAGTTGAATCATTTACTCCTCGGCACTCTCTTTTACTTCTTCGATTTTAGGGAGCTGCTCCTGGGTGTCCCAATATGCATTGGCGCGTCGTATGCTCTCCTCTCTGGTTTTGGGCGCATTGGGGCAGTCGCGCTTGAAGTGGCCCTTTTTGCCACAACGAAAGCATACTGACGCTGCCCTGGCTGCGTCAACATCCATTGGCGCGCCATGCCCTCTGTAAGTCGTTCCTGTTGCTGTCTTTGTTGACGGCGTAGGAACTGCCGGTTGACCACCCTTAGTAGGCATGGTCGTCTTCTGTGGTCGTGTTGGTGCCGTCGTAGATCCTTCTGCCTGTTTCAGGCGCCAGTTGTAGTTGATGCGGAGGAGGCGAGTCTTCCAGCCTTCATACGTAGTTGGTACTTCCCTGTCGGCCGAGTATATAGTATTTTTACTCGACTGGCAGGTGGCTTTCTTGATTTGATGGAGCATGACTTGCTCGTTGTCGTGCACCTGGCATGGTAGGCTAATTCTTCGAATTCTTGGAAGAACTGGTCGCCGTCTTTGTTGTCTGACTGCCTAAGCTTTTCCCATTTCGCATACTTCAGCTGCGCATCAGCATCCTTCCAGAACCTCTTCCTAAGCTCTTTCTTGAAATCGTCATAAGACAGATAGAGCTGGGCTCCTGTCGCTTGGTCCTCCCCTAAGACTTGTGCGCTCAACTCCCACCATTTCTCAGCGTCTCCTGAAAGTCGTGAGATGCAGAAGAGGACTTTATGAGGGGGGTGGCGGAAGTGTTGATTGAACACTTCAAAGTGCAGTTCACACTTTAGGAAGAATCTGGTGATGTTGGTAGGATCACCTGTGAAGTCGTCGACCTCTTTGACGATTTTTGGTTTGAAATCGTCATAGGGAGCGATGACTCCGTCGACTAGTTCCCAGGGTACTGGCAGATCTGGGAGAGGTTGGTGGTGCGGGATAGAGCAGGAGCATGTATCTTACTGGTGGCGCTGCGGCGGGAGGTTGCGGTGGCTGTGCGCCGCCGCCTCCTCCACCGCTGGCTCCACGACTGCCACCGGCAAATGGTTGGTTGAATGGTATATAGCCGGTTTGGTAAGCACCCGGTGATGCCGGTCCCCTAGTATAGGAGAAAGCTCCGGTCGATCCTGTAAAGGATGATCCTGTTGGCGCTGGTTCCTGGACCTCGATTTCGGCAGCTTCTTCATAATCGGGAAGCTCCTCCATGGGAGCATCTTGATGTATATCATTCCATAGGAAATGAGCATTTGCTCTGCTTCGTACTGGAGTATGTCATCGGCTGGGAGTCCTCTGTTTCTCTCATAAAAGTCGTTCCCAGCTTGGGACTGTCCCCAAGTCCGGTCAAATGGGAGTTCATAAGCAAAATAGGTAAAGATGTCTGCATAGTTTGATTGTCTTAGAATAGCCGGTATACCCCACTCAGATCCTCGATCGTTGCTTCATAAAACCTAATCGCGTTGGCTATAGTCATCGGT
>JAUDQA010000061.1:0-35315 GCA_030407065.1 Armillaria nabsnona
GGCATTCTTCGCGCCTAACCGGAAGGGCGAGATTCTCATCTCAAGGCTCCATTGTACCGACCTCAAGTGTGTCAAGGACTATCGCATAGAGGACTGGTGGGTAAGAACGGTAGACAAGTTGGGTGTAGGGACTCGCCGTCGTCGCCGTCATTGCCTATCTGAGTTTGAAGGTTGAATGTTCTGAACGTCTGAAGCTTGAGCTTGAACGTTTGAGATGGAGGCACGAAGAGAGTAGAATACTTGATGACTCTGGCGATGAAATGCATTGACTGCCTCTTTTGGGCTTGCATGTGGTGGCTGTGCTGCACCCACTCTTACTTTTCACTATACAAATTTACGTTACCGATAGTGAGCCTCTCTGAAAGCTGTGTCCAGCTAACTCGTCCACCAGCTTCTTCAAGCATTTGTTCTTCAGCGGGATCAAGGATGACCGAAAGCTCCGAGAGATCAAGATCGAGGATATTATCGAAGCCTAGACCTGTGCGTATAACATACTGCTTCCACTCCATCAGAAGTCGGAAGGTTTTTTTTACGTAGCTGGCATGATCACTAAGCATACCTCGAAGCTTTCGAGTGAAATTGTCCACACAAAAAGTAAGATGCTCGCGTTGTGCCAAGGGACTATGCTGGAAAGTGAGGGAGATGTCTGTCATCACCGCCCGCCATTCGGAGACCTGCGTTTCACTGGTGTGGTTTACAGAAGCACAGACATCGACAAGGCGGGTTTTGGGTGTCAGTTTGGAATGAGGATTGGAGTAATCTGATGGGGCACGTATGGTTATGTGCATCGAATTATAATTGATACTTCGGTAAGTTGTAGAATCTCCACTGCATGTAGTATCTTATGGGATAATTTTTTGGTCAGATAGTGTAGTTACGAAAATAAGTGGGACTAACGCTTTGCTACTGCCATTTCATGTCCTAGTTGAATTTGGGATGCAATTCCTCCTTCAATAATGGTCCTTTCTACAGTCCTGCGATCCATTTCACCAATCACGGTCAATCCAGCACTCTCTCCGATTTCACTGGATAACACTGGCCAACAGACTCTGGCGAGCATCCGGATTTCACCAGCACCCGAGCTAGCCGTCGTGCGACTGGTGTATAGGCACCTTTATGGTATAGAGTCCAGGTAGTATACCGTTTCTTTGCCTGTGCTTCAACTCGGGCGACGACTTTGGCACGATCACGTATGGACCTTCTATACTTCGTCTCCAATGCACTGTATCTTCTTCTGAGATTGTGCAGCACGACTAGAGAGATGAGATATCTTTGCTTCTGAGATTACAAGCTGTCGACGTAGGTGGTGTGTAGAGACAGACTAGGGAGGATGGCGACTTCGGCGAGCATTGGCTGGGTTAGCGCGCTGCTTCAGGCCTTATTCTTTGGGTTTTATGGTCATTTTTTGATGTTGCCACTGTGTTGCACGGCGTGTGAGGAACTTCCTAGTAAGATGAATGTGTCATGAGCAACAATTCCGTAATAAAGAGTGCTTGTAAATTCATTTCATCGCACCTCTGAAATACTGGGTATAAATTATCTATGCAATGGGCCAGAACATATTGAAATGAGCACGTAGAACGTGTTGAAATGCATGTACACGCGTCGAGACGCTTCTTGATCGCGATGTTGATGCTTGTTTATCAAAGGCATCATAACCTCTTGGCAGAGGAATGGCAATAGGCCCTGCATCCGAATATTATCTTGATGCAACAATGCAGGATGGTTAGGGTATTTACTTGCAACAAAAACGTCAGAGAGATTTACCATTTTTCAATTTCTAGTAGAGATGTAGACTAAAAACATGACATTCTATGTAAAAACACCGGAAGGGGTGTGCTGTTTATCATTTCCTCTGACAATGTGTCCCAATAATATAGGAAACATCATACAAAATTTTATATAAATTTATGAATTTTATTGAAGGCAGATACGGTCAGCGACAGATTGTCCCAATCGATGTTTGGTGGCTGTGCGTGGGAACTTGATCAAGCCGCTTGGACCTTGCGCACTACCACTTAAAGGCCTACGCGCCTAATGCTAAAGGCTCGTCTACAGGTCCGCACGTTCAACAGCAACACTTGCACCATCCGCCAGTTCCTTCCACGTTCCCGTCATGAACACCTTCGGCTCGCACCACACATCAACTATCGTCTCCATCCCCTTCTCTGTATACACCCTCGACGAAATCAAACGCGGTCTCATACCGGCCTTCAGGGTACTTTGAGCGGTACAAAGTAGAGGTCCAGAGAAGATGCGTATGGGTGTCGATTATCGTGGACTTGGAGGTGGACGCGTGCTGGGGAAATGCGGAGGTCATTAGATCGTGAGAGGGCGAGAACTTTTTTCTTGTTGTTCCCATGGCGAGGAAGGTGGTTGTGAAGAATCGTAGCTGGGAGACAGCGAGGGTGGGAAGCAAGTCGTAGCATGAACCGGAAATGGATGTTTCGGAACGGAGCGCTGGGTGCTTCTTTCTGGTCTCCTTTAGCTTCTTTCCCTCTTACTTCAACACCACATGAGAGGTTCGAATCTCTTTCAGCAATGTCAAAGTAAACTACTCTCCTGGATTGCAAACCGTCTGTTAACGAACCCGCAGCAAAAATCTGGCACTTAGAAGGCGAGGAGAAGCAATAGGGTGCGTAAGATTTGACGCTCGTTGTGGCCCAAATTCTCACTCCATGATGAGCTTGTAGTTCTTTGCGCGTCGATTGAAGGCCGCCGCAATTGCCGACTCTTGGCTGCCTACAAGGCTGCCAGATTTTTGATTGACTTCTACTCTGGCGTTTGTTATGGCCCTCCAGAAGCAGAGTCGGTGTCTATCTACTCTTTTATCCACGTTTTGCGTTCTCATGCTGTGACGGAACTGCCGCTGTAACAACGGCAACTCTAACTATCCTTTCCACCAGCCTTAGCTTGTACGAGCTATTCCCGCCTCAATGAGTCTTTTCCTATAGTTCAGAGCTTCAGGCGAAGGGAAACGACTTTCTTGAGACCAATCAATGCACCAGACTCTCGATTCGGATATCGCACAACGACGGGATGTTCGTCGAAACTATGGTCGCGAGTTCGATTTTGATGGTTGTGGCGTTGTAATCTCTTCTACCTTGTCGATTTCCCGCTGAGGACCGTCCGAATAGGTCTATTCTCGTCATCACCCTTACCAAATCAACATCTCTCGCCATTATTCCTCGCACTTCTGTATAGCAACATCTCATGGGCGTCGTCGCCAGCCCGACAGCCTCGAGTGACGCATGACGAGCTACCGTCGACTATCTGTTCTCTAAGCCCTTGCCCAGACCTTGGATAGCGACGTGCTGACTTGGTAATCGCCGTTCACGTCCAGAGGTCGAGCGAACCCCAAGCATATGCTTCGCTACTCTCGTATCTTTCTTCTTGCAAAGCGGCAACGACCAATGTATTCTCGGACGTGTTGAAGAGATGATGACTGTCGATCCAGCCGAGATAGCGTGGAACCAAGATGATGAGAACGTTCTCATATGGTATGTATCTTTTACCTTTGACTCCGAGCCTCAACTAATCTGTGTATCAAGGTCTCTTCCCTTCCCTTCCATTACCCTTCTTCAGACGTGAAAATGCAGCATCTAATTCGTCTTTAGCTGGGAAAAAACCTATGGTATGTATTGTATGCGCTTGAATTCTTTTCTAGACCTGACGACTCATTCTGGTATAGTACCTCCGGCTATGAAGGACGAACGTACTCCTTACAGCATCTTCTAAGCATCCTGCGTACGCGTGTTTTCCTGTGCCCGTTGTCAGCGGGTGCCTCGTATTCCAAGACCCGGCATTGTGGATCAACAAGAGCTTCCCTTCTCCTCGCTTGTTGATCATGCGTCATGCTAGGACATCAATTCCTGCCCAGGTATGTCAAGGATCACGCCTATCCATTTCCGCGGGTTTCGATATGTTGCTGTTTCCTGGTATGGCACGAAGGACCTTGTGACGAGGCCAGGTGTAGTGGATGAGTGGCTTCAGTCACTGCCAATGAGAAGGTCTATGGGCGGAGCGCCTGTAGTCAGGTTGAGCGGGATATGAAGGCCTAGTGTTTTAAGATTGACACGCTTTATTTCGTCAGAACCTGTCCAGTTTCAAAATTGATATGAAATATATTAAGGAATTTAAATCGTCGATCGATACACTGTGGTCTGGTGTTTTAAGGCTATCAAGCCAAACTCGAGGTTTCCATCGATTTACGTCCTTTATGTACTCGCGGATGAGCTCGAGGACTGGCTCTGGCTGAGGGAGGTGTCTTGATCTGGTGTGATCTCGTTGTCAGTTTGGTGTGCTCGGGTGCTGTCGATGACGCGTTTCACGAGTGTTTGATCCTGCAAAGCCCTACGGTCATGATGAGGAAATGTTCATATCTTGTGCGAGGGGACAACAGCGAAGTATTGACCTCCAGCGTTGACAGAAGATATGCGTGCTCCCGCGTCTACCAATTGAACAGCGGGCCTCTTCAATCTTGCCGTCTTCCTCTCGATGCGAGCAATCTCAGGGCTCGAAGTAGGTAGAAGCATTGTAAAACCGGCTGCTCTCACGCCACGCAACAGCCGCAGACACGGAAATTAACACAACGGGACGTGCGCGCTGCCCGCTCTATACAGAAGACGTGCTTAGTGACCATGCAGCTATAGAGAGAGGGCATACAGTGAACACCCACAACGAGAACAATATTCATTTGAACAGCTGCTGTGTCCACGGCGGCGAAGTTTCCTCCGGGCCCTTGACGCATTAGTAGTATTTCTATTGATAGAATACAATGGTAGAACCTATAAAATGCAACCACATTGCTTATGTATCATTCTGCAATGATTCATTTCAGTATGTTATGTTCGCAAAGCATATTTATCAACTCACCAACCAAGTAAAGCTCCGAAATTAGCGCCGCAGCCTGCGAATAACTGCCAATTGAATGGATCGATAGCCATTCCCTCGAAACGATAGTAGGTGGAGCTATAGTCACTTAACACGTCCATCCATGCTGGCTGAGTCTATTGACTCAGTATGATAGGATCAACACAGGCAAGAAGACGAGCTCTGAATAGTTCGTTGTCGTCGACTTGCTGGCTTCGAGTGACGACCCCAGCTTGCAAGTACCGTGCCACGCGTCTCCTTGTAAAGGCTCCCCGTACAACTATCAAAATGTGGAAGTAGTTTTCAGAGGACCGGCTACAGTCCCACGGGTGACACTTTATGCACTCGAAGGCAGTCGTCAAAATCTAGGACGAACAAAAATCTGATGCGCCTACGTTGGAAGACGACGAGAAGAGACTGTTTCCTCCATTGCCCAGTGTCCATACAAGACATGCTTCTCGCTGCGAAATGAAGTAGCGCACAGCATCGAAGGGAGGGAGAGGCGATAGAGGTAGATGTATATGATACTTCATACGTATAGCCACCGCTAGCCTCAAATTTCTTGTCATCCGTATCGATAACTGTGGTGTAGCTAGTATATGCTCTAGGGGCAATATCCATGCATTCGAAGGGGTATGTGAGAAAAGATAGTAACGAATGAAGCCATGTCTGGGGCAATAAAAATGGGCATCAAGCGTCGCAGGTTGAAGATAAGTCTCCGAGGGTGATGGCGCGCTAAATTGACAGGAGATGGATTGTAGCCAGGACTTAGAGGCAAGGCACTAAGATGCTATCCGTCCCTCCGAGTGACCGATCCTCGACTAGGCATGAAATTTAAACAACGAGGTGGGTTATCTCCGCCGCTGGATAAAAATCGATGACATCCCTGGAGAACGACGGTCGTGTGAGTGACGTGGCATTTGTAGCGATCGTGGGCATCTACGTCAACAATTTGCAGTCCCGTACGTGCACCCTATTCACGTAGGAGGACCAGCGAGCTTGATACATGGCTTTATGATCCCTTCGATCTCTGCGGCACGAGCTCCATCTGCTCTGGGAAACACCTCCGTCATTCACGTGGGTCTGGGAGCTGAAAATCGTTAGTCGAGCCGACGATGGCCTTGGATGCATGGTAAGCGTGCTCGACTGCTGGAGGGGACCGGCATGAAGTGAAAGACATCGACGACATGGAAAGGGAAGGCTTACATGGATCTGTCTTTTCGAGGAAGCCCGCGTCTTATCTCTCAAATTTCCATGCTAATTTCTCTTTCTCCTTCAGTTGGGCTTTGCCAACTGTACTCTCTAAGTCGGTATCATATTGAGAATGCGGAGGCGGCGTCGTTAAAACAGTGTACGTCGATCTGTAGACAAACGTTAGCTTAGCATGAGGGTGGGCGGTGAAGGTAGACGTACTCGGTGGATGAGTTCCTTCATGATGTTTTCCACTTCTTCCTCAACCTCCAGTGACTGGACGCCCTCCCATTTTCCATCTGCAAGCACCTTCCACGTTACTCGCATGTACACTTCTGGCTCGCCCACAGATAATTGTTTCACCCGCATACACGCCCTGGACAAAGCCGAACACGGTCGCGATACAAAGCAAACGTGGAAAGAAGTTGTCGATTATCGTGGACTAAGAATCTGGAAGAGGTGGAGATGGAGGGAAGCGCGTGGGTGAAGGAGCTACCAATGGCGAGTCCGCAGACGAGTTGTGTAGCGCTGAAGTGCAGAAGGAGCAGGTCAGGACGTTGGTGGAGTATCAACAATGGATATGTCCGGCATTGGATGCGCATCAATCAAACTCGATCTCAAAGATCCCGGAGCACAGCCGCCGAGTACGGCGGCGTCACCAAAGTGTTCGTGGACACAATGTCATGGCGCGAGGAAGTGGAGCACATGCGACTAAGCATGTAGACATGGTGGTAGCACTATGGTAGCGTCAAGGTCACCGGCCACACAATTCGAGAAATGTGGCATTGTTCGAGTTGTGTATTGCGAAACATAATCAAAATGCAACGATTATTTTTGCTAGCGCGCCTGAAACAAGGGGAAGAACTCGGGATCCGCAGACACCTTCATCGTATCGAGGTTCGGTCAAGCTAAGAATGGAGTTGGTATCGCATGAAGGTCGTCCGATCTTTCTCTCCGACGACCGTCGTCGGAGAGAAAGAAGCATAGCGTGGGAATGACAATTAAAGGTTCTCTTCCTGACATAAGTATATTTATCTATCTTTCTATTTCCTCCTCGTTATCATCTTTCCTGGTTAGTAATACAGTACCCACAGAACACAGTCTACGCTCGAGCATGTTGAAACGGCCCCAGACAACGACGCACATTCTCGAACTAATCCGATGAAAACCTTGAATGTTGGTGAAAGAAGGTATTTTTACGCTAGTATGCTCGGATTCGGGATACTGGAAGGGCACAACACATCCATCAGTGTTCTGCCCGACGTTTACACCTTCTTCACCTCCGTCTGCACCTCCTCGAGCGAAGCTATACTCTTCCGCTCTTACAGAACACGTTCGGCCTGGGGCTGCACCAGTCTTCGACTGCAAGCATTGTCGACAGTCACTCGAGAACTGGCGTCTTCTAGTTCCGTTCTCGTGCGACGTCCACTGTGGACTCCCCATAAATGGTTCACGGAAGTAACGACAGTGAGCAAGGGGCGATTCCGTGGGGACTAAGGTGGCAAAGATATAACCAGGGAGGCACGAGCGTGATCAGTGAAAAAGCGGGTCACGATGTCAAACGAGGAGGAAAGTGGTACCAGGCTCGGTAAGCTTTGGTTCCCTTGCCACAAAATTATAATCCACGCTCATCAAAAGGCTTCGCAGCAAACATAGTCTGGGGAATGGTGCATTGGTGCATTGAGGGAATGACAACAGGCGCAGGAAAGCATATAGGCATTGTATTCTGAGCCGTGTTTCCCTCACGATCAAATCTATCGTCGATATCTTGGGAAGAGGGCTTGATTTAGAATGAAGGCGAGCTTTGCTCGTAGTTCCTCCGTGAAGACAGAAAATACCTATTAGAACGAAGTGTGAGATTGAGCCATGAAGACAAGCAGGCATGAAACGTTCCGTGACTACCTCTCCCGCACAATGAGACGAAGTCATCTTCACCAATGCTAATCGATGCCTTCGAAACGTCGGCGAGGTAAAGCGGTTCATTGGAAGTATCCTTCCGTCCGAGCTGAATATTTATCGACTTGTTGACGGTGGCGCAGAGCCAACTACGAGCGATAAACTTCATGTCTTCGTATGCAGATCCGGTGCAACCACGGCTCGCATGGAGCTTGTGTCTCGCCATCGTAGCTATGCAGCAAGTTGACAAGAGGCTCGTCTCCCCATTCATACGAGACAGGCACCTTGCGACGACGTTACACCATCGAAAGAAGGGGTGATTTCCCGGAGATCTACCTACGTAGAACAAGCCTCGGGATATCCTATCTGTCGAACCCCCCAGCCCAGTGCCCTTTCCCTTCTTCCGACCAGTCCAAGCCACGCTTTGACACAGATGGTGATCCCCCATATCTCAACGATTACGGTGGTGAGAACACGGTAACGATTCCGACGTCCGCGCATTCGAAGAGATGAGATTGAAGGAGATTGAAGGAAATGACACTAGCGAATGAATTCCTGTCTTGACCATGAATATCCGCCTCGGAGTTCGTAGTTTGAATATGGCAATAAGTAAAATAGCAGTATATGGATGGTAGTCTTGGAGAGCTAAGATCCTTCGACAGGGCTATCCCCGAGCCTCGTAGAACGAACGTCAGGTCTTGAAAAGAGGGCAAACAAGATACGCACCACCAGTCTCTTCAAAAACTACTTCGCCTTCATCTCTACGGCAGTATCCTTGGACGACGTCTCTTAAAACGGTGGGTATGCGAAGATGGGATGGCAAACGTTCGGAGGTTTGTACACGCATATTATCTCGTAGGAGTTGAAGATGGGAGCTCAATACGTGGCATCCCGCTGGCACCGTGCCATTCGAGCAGCGGGAGCATCTCCGACGTCGATAATTGGAGCCGGCGACTGCAGCGGCTGACGACGCCATGGATTGGTGGAAGGCAGAGTTCGTCCTTGTAGGACCGAGGTCTGGATTTGCAAACACAGGACCTATTGCGAGTAGCAAGGGAATGACGGAGGCACGGGGAATAAGGCTTTTTGGACGGTCGTCAGTAAGAAATTGACGAGGTAAGAAGAGAATGCCTACCACACCACGATGCAGACAAGCAGATCGCTACAGTCGTCTTGGTCATCTAACGTTGCACGGAGGCGTCACACCATTGGGTGTCGTCGAGGACGAAAGGTTGGCCGTAGTATCGATTATCCATGCCGTTACACCTGTTCCCTTCAGCGGAGCTCTGCCAATTACTTTCTCAGACGCTGACGATTGATAGTCGTTGATGCAGGAAACCAGGTGAGAGGGCGATAAGACTTACAGCTGGCACAGCTGGGGGGCGACTATTTGTGGATGGTCAAAATAGAATCAAAATCCTGAGATGCTGATTTTGGGCGAGGCAAAATCCTTCGATATTTCCTTATTAGGCAATTCTCAAAATCCGACATTTCGCACTTTGATTCTATTTTGACTCGCTCAAAATAGTCGCCGCCCAGCTGTGACTGGACGGTGAATTCAATCGCTTAGGCCGACCCACTTCCTTGCGGTGACCTTTCCGTCAATGGAGGGCCGGACAGCGCACTTCCTTCCACGACAACCTTTACTAGGGATGTCTAGCATCCTCGTGACCGCCTTCATCGCCACTATTAATTGACGCACCATACATGGTCCCTATAACGCAGAGATCACCAATAACTACTGGGCGGACCACGACAGGTTATTACCCTTCCCCGCTACGTGAGTTGTCACATCCTCGACGTTATCGTTCTTTTTGTGACATTTCTGTTCCCAGATCAACTCCATGCCACCCCTTCGGCTCTATAGACTCCTCGTACTTTGGCAGGTCAATTGAAGGAGACCCAGCATCGCTGTGTTACCTACGCGCCCGGTTGAAGAGGATCGTCTCGCACATCCGGGATCAACCATTGAGAGTTGGCAGGTGTCGAGAATGATGTATACATCTATACGTGTGCAGAGAAGGATCTGTAGACACACTTTTTTGGGGTCTTACCAGTTCTATGCTATTCCATACTGCACGTACCGAGTCAAGATCAATATTACATTCTGTGTAATTAGTGCCAACCCAATACATCAGGACCTAATTCGCGCACGTAGAAATAAGTGTAAATGACGAAAATACGAATAAGTAAGACGTGCAGTAAGCACACAGAATAAATAACCAGAAAACCAACAGTGCAATCAGGTCGACGGCGATACGTATGAGGAAAGAAGCGATTTGACGTATATTGACAACTTACATGTATCGTTGACAGGTACTCTAATGGCGCGAAGGAAGACAAAGGACAGGCAACGAAAACAGCTGAGAAACGAGCCGGACTGGGCATCCCGAACTCACTCTCTCAACTACGAATATTCCTACAGAAAGCATCCATCATTCGAGCATACAGAAGCTCCTTTCTCTCGTGAACTTCTGGCGGAGATGCCTACATGCAATGACGGCAGCTCCTCAATCTGAACGGCGCTTGGACGAGATGAGTTATGGGAAGAGGGAGCAGCTTGGGAGGAAGGAAAACACAATGCAGGCGGAGGACCGGCCAGTAGGGAGAACGCCTAGCTTCGCTCATATCGCCGCCATCTGGGCTCCATACGGTTATTGTATTGGAACTTGTGACTCGGCAAAGCTGGGGATTGAGCTAACAGGTTGACGTGGACATTTGCTTATGAGACATCACGGAAAAGAGAGAAGGGGCAGTCTAGGTACAGAATTTCTGCAGAGTGAATTAGCAAACTATAACAGTTTCGGCGAGGAAACTCACGGTGATATGCCATGGGCGGGCGAGGCAGCTTTGCAAGACGTCCAAGCTCCCATGTGAATCCGCTATAACACCTAGTATCGATTAGGATATCTTTGCGTCCGTTTACAGAGCTTACAAACTTGAGGTTTGTGAACAATTCGAGTCGGCTGGGCGAAACGCTACGGACGGTCATTAGCTTCGGTGGCTTTGTGCTTGGAAGGGTTCGGAATCCTCTTGTGAATAGACGCAGAAGGGATATAGAGAGACGGGAATGGTGGTGGTCAAAGCTTGAGGCACTTGTTGTACGGAGAGGTAACGGAGTAACTCTTTCTCGCTACCCATTTCGTCGTACGCCTCGTCGCTGCCTTCCAGGGAACATTGTACCATGGCGGCATGTTGAGGGGAAGGGCGAACATTAGATGTTAAGATGTTCAGCTGTCGGTAAACGTTAACTGTGGTAGATGCAAAGTAATGTCAATAAAAGAATTCAGAGAGATGTGGATAGCTGACGTACTCAAGGACGCCGATAGCCCTGCTGTCCCTCTCTACGTCTGCAAAATGCCACACTCAATTCATTGCTGCCTCTTAGGCTATCCCCTGCACGTCAATGCAAACCAAATCTGAGCGTCGTTTGGTTTGACGTTGAGAAGCGACCATCGTTGGGGTGACAAGAAATCAAACGAGGCTTGGAAAAAGAGCTATTTTAGTGCGTACACATCCAGACGAGGAGGGTTTTGGAAAGGGCTATCCGAAACTCCGATCACAGCTTCCTTTCCGTCATCGAAAACTACGTCAACAAGGCCCTCTCCTTAAGTTATGGTTGGTTCGGACTTAGTAGTAGTAGTAGTCTTATCTCGGAAAGCGTGCGATCAACAACCGTGGCTGCATGATGGTTCGAGCTGGAGTCGTGAATAAGTGCGTTGAGATTCAAACTCCGCTGTCAATCGCTTTTTGGTTGGCCTCAAGTTTTGGAGTTCCACCATTCAAATCTACGCTACGGTTCGAGACAATGGCAGAGGTATGTCCATTTCCTCTACCATTTCCACGCCGCAAATTTTTTTTTTGGCATAGAAACATTCTTTTTGGCACGACGGGCAACGCGGAATCGTATTGACCACTATGGTCAGATCATATGCAGCTAGCCATCCAAGGAAGAGGCCAGCGTTAAATGACAAATTTGTGAAAGCGTGGTGTACACAGTTTGCTGAAGATGTCAAGTCTATGGGTTCCCATGGTGCTTTAAAGTCGGTCTGTCGTTGTCCCAGATCTCATTCTGTTGACAAATGTCTCACATCAATTTTACTATTAGGCTCTTATCGCACGGATACAGGCTCTGAACAATCTTACTCTCAACCAGCCTGCGCCTCCCCGTCGGCAGCGAACTGACGAAGAGATAACTTTTGTTGGCTCTCGACAGGGCATGGCAGACGAGGTACGTCAGGCTCGTCGTCGCCGACAGGAGCAGCGTTCGAGCCCCTACGGGCTCAGTCGATACGGAGTAGCTATCATCAATGTTGATAAGCCCCTCCCCGTGCAGTCCGTTTTGTTCCTCTTGTCTTATTTGCTGTCTAACACTGATTTATAGGAAGGAAGGAAGGATACTGAAGATGTTGTCTTGATCAAATCAGGACGTAAAACAGTTCACAAAGCACGTTTTGCTCTACCCGTACCACAGTACCAGACTACAGAACCCAATTCCACCATCGCAAAATCATCTGATTCTCATGACAATGGTGATGGATCCCATACAAATCCCTACATTTTATAGCTATATAGTTTGTAGTTCATATAAATGCCAAGGGTTACATGAGAACTTTTCCCAGACTCTGCGATCGCTGAAGGGGTTGAACGCACAACCCCAAAGGGAAGAATTTCGGGTGTAAAGAAACTTGATCTGAAATTCGACCTAAAGCTGACCTTGCGCGCCATTTTAACAATTTCGGGACTAGTTTCAGGTCAAGTTTCCGTGGTCACGTGATAATTCAGTATAGCTGAAAATTTCTAGCCTGGCAAGTACGGAACTCGTATCTGTATATAAAGCCTGGTACCCGGGGCGAGGGCCCATAGAGGAACCCCCAAATCTCAACAGATTTTAAGGTCCGTTCGAGCCGCTCACTAAGACACAATGACACATCACTGAAATTCATTTATATCTCCTGTCTTCGTCTCGTTCTGTTAGCTACTACTCATAATAGCAGACGACAAAGAGCCAGAGAATCACAGAGACCTTCAACTGCTTACGCCGCTTTACTTCCAGATGTTCTAGAGGCAAAGAAACGCGGAAGGTTTGATGATCATGCTGCTAACATTCAAACACCGGATTCCCAAACATCAGGTAACGACGGTGAACATGATGCAGAGGAAGGTTTGCCCACGACATTGACAGAGAATGCCGATGATGTTGATCCTTAGTAGGACCATTTGGTATCAGCTCGTATTTGTCTGTGTTTACCTATAGCTTCGGCATTGCTACTTCCGTCCAATTTCTCCTCCCCTGCTCCTCAGTCGTTAACCATATTCTTGGCGATTGAGGAGGTCAGTCGTTTCCGTCTTTTTCTTGTCTAGCATACAAGTACTCACTCATACACTACAGTCCTGACCGTGTCCTGCGTATGCTAGGTTATTCAGGTCAATAGATGATCATCCCTCTCCCTCTCCATCCTCTTCCTCCCGCAGTTCGCTTCGATCTGGAGCCAGCATTTCTAGTTGCCATGATGATGGTGTTGTACTTGATGCCAGTGAAGAACAGCTGTCGAGCAGATCAGGTTTGACTGTGACATTGGACGAAAACGGAAGGATGCTCAACGACTGGTACGGACCTGATGAGGTCCCGAAAACCATGGAAGATGAAGAATCGGGGGACGAAGAGACAAAATCAAATGCCTATGAGTCAGAGGGACAGGAATAGGAATCAGATAGCGATATTGAGTAGATAGTACATACCTCATCTTCGTGTACAGTTTCGTTGTGGTCGAGAGCAAGAATAATCAGTGAGAGGTCTATTTTCCGTCCTAACCTGAGAACGACGAGGTCCGTATTCTGCCATCGCTGCGGCTACACTGAGCTGAGGAGCTCGCTTGCGGGGAACCTTGTTTGTAACGTCTTCTAAAGCTTTCCGCTTTTGAGGCAAAGTCAATGGTGGAGGAGATGGTGGTGCATTCAGAGGAGATGGTGCAGTTGTTTCAGGGTTTGGAGATATTGGTGAAGGTGAGCGAGTATCCTCGTTGTCAGAGGGTATGGGAGAATCCATTTCGCCTCGCCGTTTCGCTCGTTGCTCGTTGCTTTGCATTACGTGAGCGACGGTTCGTTTGACGTTGATCTTGTATTTCTTGTTGTATTTGACTGATGACAGCGAACAGAGCATCATGCTGAGCTGGAATGAATGGCCAGGATTCTGAGGAAAGGATGGTGTCTAAGTCTTCAAGACTCGAAATCTTAAGGAGCGAAGCAAGGAGCCGATTGGTTAGAGGTGTGGGGGGAAAGGATGAACGTGGACGATTTCGTTCTGAGGGACTATTTCGTTCGGCTGTCCAGACTGCAGCATCAAAAGCAAGAAGTCGTTCCCGAGACGCTTCCTTCTCCTTCTTTTTTAGTTGGTCTGGAGCTGCCTTCGAACGCTTCTTTGGTGTTGATGAAGGTACTTCAGCCTGTGGGAAGGGTTCTGGCATCTCAGTATCAGGAGGATTGTCTGGAGCGTGAAACCGGAGAATGATGCCAGCTCGCTTACAGCACAGAAAGCAGGGTAACCGGCGCTTGGCCTCGATACAATCAAGGGTCGAGATTTCAGGAGGTGGGTTCTTGAACTTGCGATTCACAGCAGCAATAAGACAATGTTTCTCAGTGAGGACACGAGCAGCAGCATCGTCTGTCTGCTGCTTGGACGATTTCGACGCTGGCCAGAAACGGTGAGTTGCGATCATCGGGTTGATCCAATGTAAAACTCGTACGATTTCCGTTCAGGTGATTCTCGGCAGTCTTGAAGGTACTTTTCGGTACGAGACAGATACCTCTACTGTCGGATTTATCATCCCGGCCAACCCGTCCCTTTTCCTGCCAAGTTATTGCCAGTGTATCCGACCAGCGGATGGTGATACTATCAAGGAGAGTCTTGACGTTGATGCCATTGGCGAAAGCAATTGTAGCGATGACGATCTGACAGTACGGGTCCTCATTAAGAAGACGCAGGGTGTCTGTATTGTAGGTAGGTGGACACAAGAAATGATACATGCGTACACAGGCGTAAATGATTGATGCCGCTCAGCTCCATGCGCCATAGGTACAGATAGACGCGAAAGACTTGGTTGATATTTTTACAATGAATTATCGTTTTACGTCCGCTAGAGATATATGACAGCAGCTGAGGAAATTCATTGCCAGAGATAGCCGACTCCAGGACTTCGATTATGAACTGGGTATTCGGTCGTTTATTGGATCGACGAAGGATATGAAACCGATCTCCAGTAAATCCGAGGCTCTTGCAGACAGACAGAGTACAAGGACCAGGAGGCAGCGTAGCAGACAGGCCAATAACAGATAGAGTCGAAGGAGGTCGTCCACGGAAGAAGGCACCAATCTGCTTGAAGCACGGGCGGAAGCCATTCCCCCACTGGAGTATGAGGTGACATTCTTCGGCGCAGGCATAGATGATGTTTTCGCGGAATGTGTCCAAGGCAGATATTCGGCGCCATTCAAGTCCTCATAAATGCTCTGGGTCGACGCAGATAACTTGCCATATCAGACACGACGAGATTTCTTCGGCAATAACACGTCTAGCCTTTCGAGCTTCTGTCAGAGTCTCTTGATTGTACGTGAGGCCATTGATGCCAAATTCCTTCAGTCCAGAGACCTGTGGTTGTTATTTAACAAGAAATATGAATGAGTAGATGCAAAGTGCACGATGTTTGCCTGCTAATCCATTCGTTGGAGTCACTACAATACCAACAGGAAGCTTCCGACTGCGAATGTTGGGATAAGCGGCTGGGTTTCAAGAGAGTTCTTGGTGGACAAGGATTGGAATAGCGAATGAGGCAGATTTTCTGCCACCAGTTGCGGTGCACAACAAGACGTCTTCGCCATCGAGAATACGAGAAACAGCCAGTTCTTGAATATCAGTCATTCCATGCTTCCATGCTGGTACAAGCTTTTTGACGATATCTTGAAGGGTCTCCAGTCCACGAGGATTCTGCCAGCGAAATTTGGACACCATTAAAGGCGCAAGGAGGGAAGGAACGAGTGATTAAACACGCCCGGCGCGACAGATATGAGCGGAAGGAAGAAAAGCGCGCGCCGGCTACTCGAAATTGACCGCCATCAAATTATGTCATGCTTCGTAATAGCGCGGTTGCAAGTAACCCCCCCCCCTGCATTAAACAATAGACTACCCGTATGCTGGACTGCCTCCCTGGAAGCAAGACAACGGGATGACAATTGGAGCGGTGCAGGCACCGGATCTCTGATTCTTTCCGCTATCTCCTACCATGAGGTCTGTTTTTGTTGAATACTGCACACACACATTATGCATCCACTGAAGCGCTAGTCTGGCCGCGGTCCGGTCCAGGGACCAGGTCCCTGTGAACCCGGTCCGAACCTGAACCAAACCTGTAGGTCAGCGCAAAGATGACTATGGAAATTTCTACTATCTCACAGCTGGCAGAAACTTCTCTCGGACTGCTCAATTACAACTGTTTGCATACTGCTTGTCAGTCAGGGGTGTTTCCATGGATGATGAAAGGAAGTTCGGACTTCGTCATAAACCGTGTTTTGGGGACTTCGAGCGCAACGAAATAGCCATAACCACCCACAAACACTGTCTGACATCGAGCTCCTAAACCTAGTAAACCATAGTTTATGACGAAGTTCGAATCAGCTCTCACCCAAAACACTTGCTACTGTCAAGCTGTGTGCAAACAGCTGTAATGTACCCTTCTCTTTTTTGTCGCTGCCGATTTTCATCGTTTGCTCTTACACATATCAGATCATTCATATGTGGACCTTCTCTTCGGTGATTCTTTCAGTTTCACCTCTGACTTGAGACAGTCACAGCAGCCTCAAATAAGCAAGACTTCGCAAGATCTGTCTGCGTTGATTACCGGCGCCTTTGATGACCGACCTTGGGTCTACCCAAAATGGAAAGCTAATATTAGACTGGCAATCGCCTTGTGCCGGTACACACACCACCACCACACCAACAGGCCGTTCTATGTTTGTCTTGATTACCGCACTACCTTCTCCAAAAAGCACAATTTTTGCGAGGGCAAAGTTTATTTTGGCACGTTTCTCAGCCTATATGCCTTGCGTAGCACTCTTTATTATCATTTCAGCCCCGTCAAAAAACTGTGGTCTCATTCTCCTTCCCCACAGCTACCATGAGTTCAGCCCTCAAGCACAGCCCCCTATACTTCACATGCCGATGGCACTCTGACCATCGTGACGGGTCGTGCGCGCAGTGGTCGTGTCACTCGACGTTCTATTCGTATGGGTGAAGGCAAGTACTACGGTATCTTTGGCTGCCACGCGTGCTGACATTACTATTAGTGACTCCTGAAGTCATTCGTCGGGTAAGGCGCCAGCCACGTGGTGGGACAGTATCTACAGCCTCAAACCCTACTACTCCGAGTCCATCTCCTTCACGCTCCCTGAGGCATGAAAGTCATCAACCAATGAATCTCTCACCTGAAATTTCCAGAGAGGTCATCAGATCGCTTCGCCAGAACCAAACTTATGGACACGCTCGAGTCGCCAGTGGTATAGGCTTACACCACCAAGTCCAATTTCAGGATACCAACAGAACTCCTACGCCACGTACACGCGCGACACCTGCGTTCTCTTAACTCTCCTTCAGTGCAATCACCAAGTTCCCTTTCCGACCCCTCATGTCAATCCCTGCAATCAAGACCTGAAACTTCTCAGGGGCCTTTGTTTCTCTTCGAGGATAGCGACCTAGAAGCTTCGGGTTCAGATCTATCAGATGACTCTTTTACTCCCTGCTCCTCATCTTCCTCGTCCACATCCTCCTCCTGTGCTTTAGTATCCACAGACCTCAGCACAGAGGGCTCTGTCCAGTCAATGCCTCCCAGGTCGTGGTACGTGTGGCTCTTATGTCATGACAGGCATTTCAGAAGAGGTGGGTGTCGAGAAGAATGTTTCGTCTTTTGTGGAAAAATCATCCAGTAGTTTCGTGCTTCATTTAGGTTGGTGACAGTTGTGATCACTTGAAATATTACTTACCAGTGACAGACATTGCTATGATGCATTGGCTAGATCCCTCTAATGCAGCGTACATCACGCCTCAGCGTATTCGAACAGTTCTTGAACCGGGTGCCTGATGCATGCGTGTGGACATATCCGGATGCTGTATCATTTTCCCAGATAGACATTCCCTTCTGCAGGTAGGGACGGTATCTCGTGCACCCGGCGGCGCTGGCTTACAGCTGGCTGGCACTCCGTGGCGTGTCAGCTCTGCAGATCGCTCCCGACCACACACGGCTAGATTTTTTGAGATGGTGGGAGATGCGTCGCCGGATTCCCTTTTGTTTGCTATCTTTCTTACCCCGTCTACTCTGGTGAGTCTGGTGGCATTTCTGAGGACCTTGGTCTGATTCAACGCATTAACCTTAGACGCCAGATAAGGCACCACGCCGTTTACCTGCTCCTACGGCACCTCTTCCTGCCTTACCCATCCATGTCACAGATTCCACCTTTTGAGGAATGGAACAAAGTGTTCAGTGACCTTCGATCCTTGCTGCATGGTTTGCAGGCTCGCAGTTGGCACACGTGCTACAAACATTATGCCATCGTCAAGTTCATGCGTACTGATGTGTTTCACACTAGGTCTACGTCCATGTTACGGTGTGGAAGGAGGTATGAAGCTTGTGACCGATTGGATTCTTTTACAGCATTCTCCACCTGTACAAACTCCTTGCAGTTCGGCCACGGACTGTTGAAAATTGGGTACACCTGACATGCACCTATACCGAGCGGTTGTATTTACGCTTCAAAGAATATGTGGAAGCAGGGGGCAACATTCCGAGTATGTCCTTAGCTTCGCGGTGCATTCTGATACTGAAATGCCCTTTAGCCGATGGAACTTTGCGTCTGTTCAATACTCTGAAGGTTTGGGTGACCACGGATCCCAGCCCTTCTGATCGCCCAGAAATCACTTTCCACTATGGAGTACAATGCTCTACACCCTCCTTGGGCACAGCGCGAGCTACACAAACTTGTTAAGAAGCATCTCAAGCATGGTCCTTGGACGTAATGATGTGCTTATACCATTTTATGGATGTTGAAAAACTGGTCGGATATAAATCATGAATGATACAATGTTTCTACTTTTGCTGAGTACTGGTGACTATACCCTCTGGTTCAGTAGTTGTGAGAAGAAAAGCACACAGCCAAGGACTAACGGGCAGCGTTTATCGGGGAAGCTTCCCATAAAAGTAAAGATATGCCGAGCACAGCGCATGCAGTTTTCCCGTTCCCTCGTGTTTCATGTCCACAGTCCTTGACTGCCATATTCAGTCTTGAATTCCGAGTCCTATGAATATAGGATATCGGTCATTATGCTGTCCTGAGCGACTCGGCAACTTCCAGTCACATCAATTTTGAGCGACCGATCAAACATCCAAAATTAATCCCAAGCAATGGAAAACGACATGTCCCCTGGCATGATTTCCCACTGTTTTAGGGTATCCAAAGCCGGGGCTTGAGGCTGATGCTTGGGCTTTCAAATAGTTAAGCCTGAGCCCGAGCCTTCATGAAGCCCACCCCCAAGGCCCGGCTTTTCAGGGCCCGGCTCGGCCCGGCTTGGCTTAGGGCTTCAGGCCGGGCCATTCAAATCACTACCATCGTCACGCCTCCCATCCAATTCATCATCAAAAACCCCATTGCACGTAGCTATCATACTCCAATCACATTCGAAAAGAAAGACAACGATGAAATGGAGGTCACAGCTGACACCTAAGGCGACTACGAGTCGGATAATAACATGACGAATGGCTCATCCCTCACTCACACAAGATGACAACTGGATATCTGACGGTTTAGATACAGTGAAGAGCTGATCATATGTAAGCATCCTCTGGATCTTATCGTGCTTTTTGTCGCTGAGCTAGCCGTACACACTGATACATACCCAGCCAGCATCATCCGGGACCTCGTCACAAACCTCTGGAGGAAGTCGTCAATTATCTATAGTCCTTTGTCCCAGCTAAGGTACGAAAGCCTGTCAATGCATTGTTTGGTACAGAGAATTTTTCGGGACCATCTTCCCAAAGACGGAACTGTCATTGCGACCCACATGATGGGATTATTGACTCCCTTTTGACATCTGCAGGGGGACGTTGATGTCGATGATACACTGCTAGTTCAACTTGACCATGTCCAGAGACTGTTCATCCATCGCTAACTTAGTGTTGTTTGACATTCGATTCTATTTCAGAGACCGGGATGGTCCGTGGTGGAAGTATCGGGATGATTTTTGTTATTTAAGTTCGGCAAATACACGGACATTATGGTCTGAGTTTGAAAACCTGCTGAGAGGTGCACTGGCTTGTGAGCAGCAGCACTAAGGCATTTTCCATACATCGGCATTTTTGAAACTCCACAGATAGGGACTAGAAATCAGCGCGACAAACCCGGGTTGTCAAAGCAAAATCGGATTTCATTGAGAGTTCACACAAAAAACCCATGAAATCAAAGTGAAATCGACGCGAAATCAGCAGTTTTGAATTCCCCTAATATTGCAGCCTTCTTTCGTAAGGAAAAGCGATTGGGTACATACTCGATAGCTTCAATGCAAACAGTTTGAAATGCTACAATTCACGATGGACTCTCCATATGTGACAATTTTGAACTGTAACTCAAGATCACTCAGACAATATCTGGGAGAAAGCATGTTATATCGTGGTCATTTCCATGGCAACATTGCATGGGTGAAGGGCAGCGGGAAAGCCAGGCGTGAATCTGATATAACATTTTCATTAGCATTCTGGGATGAACAAGATATGAAATAAATTACTGCTTGTCAAAGTTTCTGGCCTTCTCTCCTTCAGACCTGCGATAACATCCAAAGGCATGTATTCCGACTCATAGTGGAACCACATGTTCCATAATGGAGTAGCATCCTCTGGCGCAAAGTGACGAACCGTCTTTTCAAACACAGCACGCGCATCTGTGAGAAACGGTTTGTGACATATACGTAGGCTATGTTTTAAGAGCTGCTCACTGAGCTCATCATTGAGGCTGATGAGAAAACCCAAGTACCGCTGAACGAACTCAACCTCGGTCTTAAATCGGGTTAAACCACTCTCAAAGATAGCGTAGGCTTGGGGTGCTCCCCCACCCTTGTGGTATTCAATATACGCTGAGACACATATCTCAGTGTTTGAAGGCTCCGAAAAATCTTACATACCTGCAGCTTCATATATGGACCATGGAGTCAAAGGATCTTGTACTGCCTTTAGAAACACACCACGAAACTTCAAGAGACCTTCCAGTCGTAGCATGCACCTCATCCACATGATATAAACCAAGCCGTATTCTGCTATCTGCTCTTGTAGATCTTGGTCTTCATGGGAGAGTGTTGGTGGCTTTTTGGCTCTTATGAAGCTGGACAATTGCCCTGAAAGAGACAGAATGAAGGTTGAGATAGTACGGTCTACCCCAGGACCATCGTTCTCCAATTCCAGGGCTTCCATGTGTGCGAAGCGGAGTAGGTAACTAGACCATCATTTCAGCTCACGTGCATGGGTTCTTAGAGAGGACACACCTTGAAGGATTGATTAGAAGAGACTCCGAAAGAATTTTCATCGCCTCATTACGCCTTCCATTCTGATTATTCCAAGAGTATGCCATGAACCTGAATACAAATGAATACAACCAATTGAGTCTCTGGGAATGCGCACCATATTTCTGGAAACCTTGATAGCGTACAAAATGCTTGATTGTAGGCAAAAGATACGCGACGCTGCCAGAGAGACTCGTCGCTGCCTAGCCATCCCATGGGATTGCTCTCTTCCCAATGCAGGTATGACTTCCATTTGCCAATCAGAATTCGTTCGCGGTCACAGAAGGTTGGCAACGCTCCAAGATACCACGAGCCGACTGAATTTTCAGCTTCCGTGATAGCTGCGGTGTACGTTGCGATCTCCTTGCTAACACGTCGAGCAGTGGTATAAATTGGAAGGAGGGCAGCAAGCCTCTGTGCCACTATAGATTTGGCCACATACTTTTGCTTCAGATGATGCTCCAACTCCATCCATAAATCATCGATATTGAATAGAGGGATGCAGATTGCTTGAAAAAGCAGATTCTGCAATTTATCATCAGTGCTGAGACACCTGAATGTGTCATTAGCATGTGGGCTTGACCTTTAACGGACTACTGATGCACCTACCAGGGCATAAAAATTTGACATAACCCATCCATATATCACCACTTCTGGGATCGCATCCTACAGAGTCTAAGGCAGCTTCATACGCCTTGTCGATGTTAAAGGGGAATTTACTCGTGCTGCAAAATTGATCTGATATATAGGTCCCTGGGCGTGGAAGGATACACCGCACGTACCGCATAAATTCTAAATATGAACGATAGATATCTACGGAAGTCGAATTTTTGACCCAGTCTTGATACATCATCATGGCTTCGTTATGATCCTGATAGGCTAGCAAATGCCTGAGGTAGGACATTTGGAGGAATACCTAAGGGTGGAACTTTAGAACACCTTTTTACAGAGAAATAAATGAATACTGCGGTGGGGTGCGATTTCAGAGCTGCGGTATAGGCTCGTCTGATATACATGGCCTTCCTGGTGTAGTGAGAGAGCTCGATAAGGGTCCGCCACTGAGGTAAATGGTGAAATCCAGACAGTCATTTTAGCAAGTAGCTCTTCAAACTAAATATCTAGCTGAGATGACATCTTGAACACTGGTGGCTAGTAGAGCTCCATTGCGAGGAGGTCCTATATTTTAAGTAATTTCCCGCACTAATACCTGAATGGACATGCATGGCCGCTATAGAAAGCTGTGCTGGCTACTTCCCTCCCCTACTTCACCAATCGAGATCCTAAGCTCCGAGGACCTCTTCTCCTTTGATCCCTGTATCAAACTCGCGAGATGTTCCTAACTCACACCTGAAGTGGCATCATGCATGGTTCTGTTATGATTGCCGGTGACATGTTTTCATGGCGGTACAGACCCTGGTGTTTCCTATTGGAGGCATACTCATGCCAGTTTTCTAAACTCGTAGATAGCCTATGACCGGTTGATATATCAATACTGAAATGAAGTTCTTATGTCGAACAGGAGTCTATTTGGGGTGCTGAAATCGATGGTGGAAGTAACGTGTATGCCGAAATATGAAGAATGCGAAGAAGCAGGAACTAAAGAATGCAATGCATAGGAAGACTGTAGGAAAAGTTGAACTGCATGTTTCTGGGAGAGGTGACCCAGGAGAATGGGGCCGAAATGACCAGTCCGAATGCCGCTTGTGTACTGGCTTATCTGGTAAGATCATCTTCTATGTTCTGGGTGTATGTAGCTGAAACAAGAACTTTGTCGCAATTGATCGCGGTGGTGTCGTCCCTTGAGATTGTCCCTGTTTGAGCCGTCTCTCTGCACATCAATGTCAATTTTTGTGTATTTCTTCGTCTTCGTTGTATTCAGTACCATATGGGTGGTTACAGCTGTCTGCCATGTGTCATTGCTTTGGTTGTATGATCCTCCATTTATGCATCATACCCTACCGTACACCATTTTTGTTGCTCAACATAATCTGGCTCTCGAAATTATGTCGCCATGGGGGTGTGCACCTTTTCCTTTTTACCTTCTGGAACACGGGCCAAACATGGACAAATGTGCCCTTTCCCTATAATCTGTATCGTGATACCGTTTGGCCGTATCCTATACTGGTTGGTATTCCCTTTACAGTCTGCTTGTTTTCCCTTGATGTGTGCGGCTTCCCTCGATATATTGCATCTCTATTTGGTCGGTTTCGTCCGACTCTTGCTCTGTGCTTGCGTGTTCCCTATTTGTTCTCTCTGTTACTTCTTGCTGTACTTCTGGTCAGTTCGCGAACCTGTTGTTTGCCTCTGTCTTCCACTTCCTCTCTTTATTGCCTGTCCAAGTAATTGGGGTATGAATTTTGCTTATATATCCATCTCGTTCACGAGTACTGCTTGTCCCTGCACATAACTGTATTTTTCCCTTGGTCTGCTCGTTCCTTTGCTCATCATGGATTTCGACTGTACCACGCTGAACGACGAGCCTGTGAGTCTCCTGCCCTGCTTGATTTTTTTTTTGTTTACGCATCAATATAGTTCGATTTCCATGTTATGGCGGCGGTCATTGATGCCTATGATGAAACTGATTGACACCTCAGAACATTTGACGCAACTTTACGATGGTGCGTGGTAAGCTGTACTTTGTGCAAATACATTGTTTAATGTGCACTTCAGGATCCCACTTGTATTATCGGTATATCACCCGGCTGTTGGAACTCATGTCGGGTAATGCTTCCCCGCGTTTGAGGTCCTCACTCCTGACATGAGTACAATCGGTTTCGGACGTCCATCCTCGAGATATACGGTACTCCTTTACCCGTCGAGTCCGATGCCAATGATCTATCATCAATTCACTCTATCCCTTTTGTTGACGACGTCCCCCTTGAGTTATGGGAAGAGATTTTCGATCTTATGTCTCACCAGACACACCTCGTCTCACGATGTGTGTGTCAGCTTTGGTGCAAACTCCTAACTCCACGTACGCATGCGTATCTTGTCCTCTCCATCCCAGACAGATGGCCAGAATACCTATGTCCTCATGTAAAGGATGATCCCCATGCTCTACGCAGATTTTCCAGTGTCTACGAGCTTGAAATGTGCTCTATGATAATCCACCGCTCTCTGCATCATGTCGTGCGTGGTGTGCGATACACTAATTGGGCCATGTTCCCTTACAACATATTCCTCCATCTGCTTGACACCCTTGAAACCGTTGTCGTCGAGGGCACCACCAGACTTGATCCTGATTGTTTGCCTCCGTCCATCAATTGTCCCTTTCTGTTGCCATCCACCGTAAAGGAATTGCGCTTAAGCAAAGTGTCCTTCGACGGCTACAGCATAGAGGGTATGATATCGCCTGCTGGGCGATTGGAAAGGCTCTATATCGAGAACGTAGACGGAGGTGACCTTGTGAGCTGAATCTGAGTCCAACCTTTCCTTTTAGGACTTATCACGTGCGTAGGGAATCCCATCTGTACTGTTCGAGGGGGATTATCATACCTTTCGGGAGTCTGTGGGTCTAACATCGTTCTGACGCCCTTACATTCTCAACGTCTCCTCTCCATCCCTCCGTTATTTAAAATTGGATCTAGCCTACGACGTGTCCGGATCTGTCGCGGAGAGATTTGGCAGTGCCCGAACTCACGGATGATGGGTTTGCTCTTCTTCATCAGCTCTTTAGTACGGATTTTGGAGCTGCCTATTTTGAGTCCGTGTTAGAAGATGGGGAGGTTTTCCCCCTTCAGACTCGCACTTCGTTGTTGGAGGAGTTGGACATATGCGTGGGCAGTCAGTACTTTGACCATCTGCGTTATATTTGGCAACCGCTTGCAGCGTGTTTGACTAAACTTACACTTCGTATCCGTGAGAACCATTTTCATCGATTCCTTGTCTCACAAAGCTGATCCCGTTCTAATAGTACGAGGCAATACTGGTGGGATGGGTAGTCCCATTACGCTGGCAGGGTTGGACGTCTTGAATACCCTCGTCATATGTTGTTCTTACCAGATAGTGCGACGTGCTGTTACGGTTATGTCTACGTGGGCGTCCCCTTGCCGCTCCACGCCTGGAGCCGTTTTCGAACTTTGGTTGCATTCAAATTCTGGGTCTCCCTTCCTACATCTTCATTGTGTCTCGTCCCTCTTCCTTCGGCGTCGCATGCTTGCAGTCTGAAAGCAACAGTATGCGTACCTTTCGAGGAAGCTTCATATTCGGTTTGCGGGGATTTGCTGGCTATCCCATAGATGATATCGATTATGATATTGCGTCGGGTATTGTGCATGATATGCAGGGACGACAGTGCCATCAGCCTTCATAGTGCCGAATGTGTCCGAATATGTACTTCTGTCATGTCTTGTGCCGATTTGCCTTGAGCTGAATGTACGCAGTCATGTGTCTCTTCTTGAAAAATTTACAGTTGTTTTGCGCTCTTGTATAATATGTATTGTGCTCCCACAACGCGCGTTACGAGTCCGAGTTTACGATTAGGTTAAGTTTACCTTAGAATTTAATAGCGACAAACAACGCTCCTTTTATAGACACTTGGTCACGTCGGCTTGGCTCGATACTCATGCTTGGGGGGTCGCTACTGATAGCAACTGCTACCGACCGGAGTTTCAGGTGTGGTGCCGTTAATCTTGAGCTGGTAGTTGTTGCGCTGGCTGCCTTCCTGCTCTCTACTGCAGTCAGAGATTTATTCTCGAAGAACTATATTCTCTTGTTGCTTGAATAATTATAATCAGTTGCCTCATTTCGGGGCTGTAATGTTTTAGTTTATCCAAGAAATGGAACAGCTTTAAAGTTCAGTGCATACTCTCATGAGAAGAAAAATTCCCAGAAAATTCTGATATCTGAAGTCCGTTAGCTACGTATAATCTAACTTCAAGGTGCCGACAGCCAGTCAATGTTTTAACGCTGATTGCTTTCACTGCGACAGCGAGCACCGATAATACACCAGTGGCAATGGACCACATTTGGCTGGAAATTCAAACTCCGGTCAGTAGCGACTGGATCGCTACGATTCACAAAAGACTGCGAGTTTAATGCCATGCCCAGAGGGCCCTGAAAATTTCGGAGCATATTTCCTTAGTAGAAATGTGCTTTACTTAAAATTTATAGAGCAAGAGAGCAAATAAACCTTATGCAATAAATGAATCCGCTACTGCACGGCAGGTCTGCCGTTTGATGTGGCTGTGCCTCGGGCATCAGAACGGTGTGCACAGAGCACCGTCTTTCACCATCCTCTTCGATTTTGTGTTTCTGACGCTCAAAAATCATTTTAGAATTTGCAGGTATGTCTTATGAAGCTTCCTTCTTTTCCCTTTTCTTTTTCTCTCTTTTTTCTTTTTCTTTTTCTTTTCTTTTTAATTTTTTCTCAGACCGACCACAAGCATCAGTAGCGAGCCCTTGGCTTTCAGAGTATTTGCTAAATAAACTGGGCTTTGGAGTGAGAGAATAGAGCGGAGGATGCATGAGCATGCATTCCACTCGCCGCAGTCCGATGAACCAAGTACCGATTCAGTAGCTGTGGCGCTCTTTTCTTGCCTTCCACTACCCTCAATGGTACATGGTCTACTCTCACCACCCATGTAAGCTACAATCCATGCATCCACGGCAACTGCAGGCGATTCTAGCAAGTCCAATGCTGATGACGACCCCCACTAACCATGGCCACGGCCACGAATACGGACCCATTCCCATCCTGACCACCGAGCACCCCACACATCCACATCTGTGCCAATCGCTCCCACACAAGAACTCTGTATACTACGACTGTGTAGAATTCGTCCGGGGATCTGATATCGACCGCCATCTCCCTGCGGGAGGCACCACAAAACGGATAATCGACGACCAGGACCTCAACGCCGAGCAGGATGGCGACGACTATGGTGGCGGGTGGGTTTTTACTGTGAGGCAGAGCTATGGCATGGTCTCGGGGAGGGCTGATACCTGAATGAGAGCAGAGACTGTCAATGTAGGAAGGTGGGAGAGGGCGGGCGGGATGGCAGGACTAAGATCAGGACACTGACAGCCAACGACAGTGACGACGAACATGCCTTTGTGGGCATCGGTGGAGGACTAACATCGGCCACCCCAGAGTCGCACATCCGGGAACACTACTCTGCTGTGCGCCAGCCCGATGTCCCTGTCACTCTGCATCGCTACCCCATCTACATGCTCGCCCCTTCCACCCTATAACTACCCTTACAGATTAGCTACCGCCACCCTTGTTTTCAGCATCGGGGAATCCAGTGGGGTGGTCCGTTTCTCCCTCGGACCTCTTCATCGCCGTTGACAGAGTTTTGTCCCCTTCCCATCCCATTTCTGATTGCGCCGTCACCTCATACAACTTCGCGACCTCCCCAAATTGATACAGAGGTTGCCATTTCAACATATGACACCTCCCGCACCGCTCGCCGCCTGACTCGCGTACCCAGCGTGCTCACTGCATTCATTTTTAGTCTTATTTATTTTGTATTCATGCATACCATTGTAATGTAATGACCTACATTCCACTAGTATCATCCGCTTCAGTGGTTAGGCCAGACTGTACTTTCCTAGTATGTCGTGTTTCAGCTGGTTAAGGCTCAAATTCTGGTAAGTGTAATTTTTCTCAGTTCGAAGAAAAAGGCCAAATCTTTGCCGACGAATTCAACGAATGTTGGTCTGTGCTGTGAGCTACGCCTGAGTAAACTTGTTCCTCGGCATTCTTCTTTTGTGTGACCGCACATCTGTCGAGGAAACATTATAGTCAATTAAGTATTGATTAAGATGGATAATGTCCAAGTCGCGACGAATTGTCGAAAGACATGCGACTTGCACTTAGTATCGATTTACCCATCCTATTTCATCATAGTCTTGTGCTTCCAAGACCAATTCACGGCCAAGTCGCTTCAGCCCTGGAAAATTGCTCTCCATTTGGACCTTAAATCCCATTCCGGTGGCGAGGTTCAAAAGTAATGGCGACGCGCTTCAACAAAGCCATTTTGTAAGATACCAGGCAGTCATCTAGCCTCTTCCACGGATCTTCCCACTTCAATGCAGGATGTTCTCCTTGAGACGGCGGCTGGTTCAAGTCTGACGCAACTTTGAAAGTAATGCATCGAATCGTGCAGTGTTTATTCACTGCCGAAAAGTTGGAGATCCACCGCTCGAATATCTGGAAAACCAGATCAAGATGAGCCGTGGGCGTCATTGTGATTGTGGCTGCAATGTTCTTTACGCCAGAGACGTTAAGTGTTCTTGAAGATGCGCCTAGTATGCCTGTAATCAAGACTAAGTACAAGGCACGATTTGAACAGTACCAAGGTATGCGCACCTATACCTAGTATGTTATGCGTCACATAAAGATGTTTGAGAGCAACGGCCGGGAGGGCTAAATACTGATAGAGAAGTGGCGAGACAGCACCGCTGTAATCAGGAAGGGTGATATCAAGTGTATGGAGATTATTGAAGGAAAATGGACATGGGCAAGCTGACGTCGCCCACTTCATAAGGGTTCCAGAATCTAAAGATTGCCTAATCTTCAACACGATTGGAGCAGGGGTGCAGTGAAGGAGAGTGATCCAGATTGCACTCCTCCATAACAGTTCTGCAGGCAAACATCATGTATTGCAGGCCAGGGCGAATTCTTCAAAAGTGATCAAATCTCGCCTGTCGACCTGGACCTGAAGGACATGTTTATCTAGAGGCTACTGATAAGAACAAGATTGGAGAGTCGATACAACTGTGTCCGGTACATGGCACCAGTCTCCCTGTGAGAAGGGTTAAGTCTGTGACATTGACGAGGAATTCGATGACTGTCAGTGTTCCGTAAACTGCAGGAGCATGAATATCTTGGACGTTCATCAGTGCAATGTCGAGGATTCTAAAATGCAGGGCGAGCTTGGGTGATAGGGTGATCAACTCGCGCAGGCGATCGCAGGCAGGTTTCCCCTGATAGTACAACAACAGAGAATAGGTGGACTCTGGTCCTGGGACAAAGGACCTTGCAAGCTAAGGATGCTCCTAGCAGAGATTTCTTGTCGCCCTGCAGTTTGTCGATAATGGCATCGAGAAGTTCTGGCGGGAGGCCCGATACTAGCATTCTAATAAGAGATGTTAGATAAGAAGTCAGAGAAAGTAGCAAGACCTACTGATTACTTGGCGCTGAGGACCAGATGATAAGAGCTTTGAGCCACTGGGCAACACACGTCGCAAACTAATGGTCGGAGTACAAGGAGGATAGCAATGCAGCCGAATAACATAGCATTAATCGGCTACTTCCAGGACATGATTGCCATTAACAGATCAAGGACTGCGGGTTTTCTCTAACGATCTGCTTGCAGGTCCTTTGACATGCTGGTTGGGGTGATTTGGAGAAGATCGGGCTTATCATTGCCATCAACAACCTATGTAAAAAAATGTGCTGACTAGGGAATGAGCTGGTAGCACACGGAAAAGGGTACTAAGCGCCCACACTTTGGTTGACATGCTCCGTGCACGCCTTACGGCGGATGCACTGGCAAGGATCTGCCGGTAAGGTTCGCTTCGACGGATGCAGGTGATGATTGTTGTTGACTCATGCAGATTGGATGTTGATATGCGTGATTGTGACCACTCTAGTCAAATGGCGAGGTCAGAAAATGAAACATGGAAAGACATTGAAAGCTTACTAGTGTTGATAAGGACAAATGTATATAAAGAATAAGCAAGAGATAGTAACAAAATTCTTCACACGCACTGGGGGGCTTATTAGCATAACTGGTAGGAGGGATGGACAATGGGCGCACCTCAGAGAAAGATATGGAACCGTCCATCTATATGTACAGTATTAGTAAGGAAATAGTTGACTGTGTTGAGGAAACAGGCGTACCACAATATAAGGCACATTCATTCGCGACCATTCACCGTCCCCACACCTTGTAGTGTACACCAGGTGTCTGAACAAGCGCATATAGTTGTGTTTGGTTTACCATCCCGAGTTCAATCTTCAGGGCTGGGAGGACTAAGCGACAGACAGAGATGAGGGAACCAAGAACAAGGGGCCCATCTCTCCACTTGCTCCTATCCTCAGTTCGCAGAAGAGAGGATACACATATTATGCAGTCCATTCTCCTTCTCGCACTGGAGAACACCTGTATTTGAAGGCATGTTTAAGGATGAAGGCGATGAACAGGATTGAAAAGCAGAGGTTGATCATGTCGAAACTCTTTGTTGGTCGTTCAGGAGGTATTGCCAGGCATTGTAAAATCCATTGACCTCGACCGGTTTGATCAGCAGGAACTATCCTCAGTAGAACGAAGTATCACGTGTATTCAGTTGGGGTCCCGTATAGAAGGATCTGGTTATGATTATGGCAACATTTCCGTCTTGAGGACACGGTTCACCTTCAATTTTGGAACTGATGCTGAACGAAGAACATCGTGAGTGAAGGGAAAGAAAACCTGGATGTGCAGCTACACACCATTCATATTCTCTGCTATATAGAAGCGAGGAATCACATTGGCTTCCTTGCTGTATATATCCGCCAAATAGCTTTGTAGACCGGGTGGCCGGATGATAGATCCTACAGTAAAAATCAGCCAAGCTCAGGTCATGCATTTGGTAACATACTCATTTGTCCCCAAGACACTCCCGCAACCTCCCAATCTGACGTTGGCACAGCCATAGAAGACCGCCTTGATGCCCAATTGCCAGCAACGTAGACCCACACATGACATATAGTTCGACCATCACATAGAGTGTTGTGCTTGATAGCGGATACTGCGACAGCTCTGCAATCTTAGCCAGAATTCTGGCAATGGCCTTGAGCTCCACGTGTGTCGAGTAGCCTGTCAAAAAGACAGTCTCGATAACCGTATTTGAGTACAAGAAACGCGCATACATTCCTGAGCTCGTTCGTCCGATTCCTGGCTTTGGCTGATAATAACTCCATCACGGACAAAAATGCCAACTGGGTACCTCGCTGGCTTAGAGACCTTCCTGGGCTTGGAAAAATAGTTAATATCTTAGATTGGGATGAAATTCGGATGCCCATACCATCACCAGAGTTTGGTTCATGAAAACCTCATGGACAGCATCCATCTCTACGATGGTAAATGATGCTGATAATAAGAACCGTCGATGTTGAACAGGACAATGAGTGCAAGATAGAGCTGTGCTGCAGTCGTGGTTTGAATATAAAACGCAAAGCGGCCCGCAAAGTTCCGGTCTCGCTCTTTCTTCTTGCCCACTATAACCTCTAACATCCTGCCACTCTTGTATGTTCCTTTGACTGGTTTTAGTCCCGCAAATGAGAAGTTCGCGTCATCTACATCTGCCTTGGACAGAGCTACACAAGCCGGCGTGTAGTGGGGTTTTCTTAGGAGGGACTGGCACTATGCCGAACATCCAACTGGAATACTTCGATACTCAGTACTTGCCTCGCGTCTGGTGCAACCTGAAAATTTGCGGTCGGGGTATGGTCTAACTTCGCACATCCTGCTGTCATGTGACCATTCATGTCATTGACTAGTTTTCAGCTGTATCCACAACCGTAATCTTCGTTCATGTCTACGGCCATGCCGCATTCTTTTGCGTCATTTTTCAGAGATTGGTTTGCCCACTATGCGGCAAATGTTGGACGGTAGTGGTGCTATCTTTATGGCCTCTCGGAGTTTCTCCATTTTCTAGAGACCATACTATCCTCTTTGACGCCCACTGCACTCAACATCGCTGCACCTTCATGATACAATGAGAGTTTCACAGGTGTCAGCTAACATGCAATCGCATTGTTAAGCCATGTACACAGTGCAAAGGGTGCCTTCATATTGAACACCGGGGTCCTAAATGCCCAAAACCTCACTTGCAAACTCGTTGCCCTTTGCAACAGCATCACCAAAACCAGTCTTACTCAGCTCATACAATGTGGAGCGACGAGAAAATCTTAGAGCTGTGCAGACATCCGCTAGGTACCTTCGCTTTGTAGGGAATTGCACCTTCGAGAGCCTAGACGGCTTACAGTCACTGATGAATATCGAGGAGACGAAAGTCGTCCTTTCTCCTGGAGAAGATGGGCATGTTGCGTTCTTCAGACAATTCGCTGCAGAGAACATAGGGTTCCTTATTGGGCTTGGCATTCGTTATGCGACCAATGCGGTCAATAAACTTGTGGAAAGCTCAATTACCGGGGGTAATACCGGCATTTTGGTTGCGGGTACAGGTGAGTGATCATACTTTCATGTCAAAATAACGGTCCAACAGGCTGATAGGGCCCCTGATTCACGAATTACCCAGTCCAGAGCTGTGTCCAGGAGATTGTACGACACCTTTGGCCGTATAAACCAGTTCAGGCTCGTTGTCTTCGCAAACCTAGTTGGCGAAATCAAAGTATGGCTCCAGATGTACGACTCCTACCTCGCCTCATCTCCTTCCTTGTTTGGTCCAAAGGACGGGGTGTATGATTGTTGGTTCACCGCTGACGCACATGACAGATACTGCCAAAATGACCTGCCATGCTTTCTAGGCCCAAATTTCTTCAAGGTCAAGGCCCTCTTTTTTGAGGTCGGTGCATTGCGAAGCACAATGTCGGAGCCGTAGTGCAGACCTCAGTGTACAACACTTTGCCATTGAATGTTATAAGTTGGGTTAGCGAGGTTAATATTGCACTGAGATCACGTATCGCCCTCCGGTGAGTGATGGTACATGCATCTCACCTCGCTCTTGTTTGTTTAACTCACACTTTGCAGACCTAAACTTGCACCCTTCGTATTATCATCCTGCAATCACTACTGCCAGATACACTTGCTGTGGAGGCCTCTGTTGCCGGCAGAAACAAACTGCAGATGCTTACAGTGATCAGACTTGAAGCTCACAAAGACGAGGGTCTGGGAGCACTGATACACATCTTCGTCCACGGTGAGTCTAGTACCTTCCATTCTCCATTACTCTCAAGCTCACAATTCATCTATTTAGGCTCCGAGATCGCATTGAGTACATGTATTGATGTCCTGTGAGCTATATCATTGTTGTACTCTGAATCAAGAAAATTGGAATATTCAATAATGGAACTTACGAGCAGTGCCACATCTTTCATCTTTCACTCGGGTCCTGTTACTACGCAAGCAATATACCAGGCCCAATATACCAGACGGCCCGCCGTGATGCAACAGCCAAGCTGCGACTGTGATTCCTTCTTCTGTCCACTTTGTCATTTCACTCTCCCTCATCAGTAGTAACCACATTAATTTGCTTCCCAGTCAATTCGCTCTTGCTCTCTAGCCTGATGATGAAATCGGTATCTCTCGTTTCTGCAAGTATTCTGGATAGTGACCCAGAGCCCGGACTTCAGACTCGTACCTGCTGTGCTTGCAACGTCCCACTTCGGCTAAGTATCAAAGAAACAACAAACAGAGTATTCAACGGCAGGATCAGTTCCAAGAGACAGATCTTCTTCCCCTTTCAAGACTGCTGACAAGATCTGGGGGGAAAGGTAGATAGAAAGCCGGTGGATGTCCCAAATAGGAACAGCCGGACATTGATAGTAGTAGCCGGTCAAGGTATTGATAGCCGGTCAGGGTCCCCGAAAGGCCATCGCAAGGAACTATCTGATAGATGAAAAAAAGGAAGCAGACATGCTTCCATAACCTTGACAAACTACGCCTAATTCTCTGTAGGACCGACTCCGGCACATTGTGGATAATAGAACTCTCCTACTTCCTTCCTGCTATTCTTGACCGAGGACTTCAAACTGGATGCCCTTCGTAGCATCAGTACGATGTGGTTTTTGGAAAAATTCCCTACCTATTGGGGTATCCCTATTGTCATGCCAAAGGATTCAAATACTCCTCGCCAACCAACACCCTCCACACTCCATCTTCATCATGGCTTTGCATCTTCCAGACCGCAGTCGCTGCCTTGTTCTGAATTGCTCATGCAACACGTTTACCCCTCAGTCACCATTCATGGTACCGGAAGACCAGCAGGTAAGAGAGTTTTCAATAAATAAAAGCTCGCTGCTGATCAGCAAATTTGACTCCAGATTCTGTGTTCTATCTGTTCACACAGAGTTCATGCACATGCTGACATACATTCCATTGTTGTAAATCAATTCATTGCGCAGGAATGCTTTTCTTTTGTACAGAAGGTATGAATCTTGCTCCAATCTGCGCTGCATCTACAAGTTTCCCAGACCACTGAAACCTGCACCTGCACCGCACCCTTGGTCGACCATGTTCCCATTGTGAACCCACACTGTGTTATGACAGGATCCTACCCACCCAATGATGCTACATCAACTTGCATTGTGTCACAGCAGAGCGCTTTATCCTTTCCAGTATATGCAAGTATCGGAGTAACCTCCGGCTGGTCATCCACAACTTCTACCATTCCAAGTGTCACTCTGTTACCTTTCTCCATTACATCTATTCCAATCCCGCTCAATGATACGACTAACGTAGTCTGCGCTCCATCCAATCCAACATCTCTTCAACCAACACCGGTAATCCAACCTGGAAACCCTCGTACGCCAGACGAGAACGACCGCTTGGTTCAATACGCCTCGCGTCCTAACCCATCATACCGTGTAAGACCTTACCCAGGACCTTCTTTAGACAGTTGACGACCTTCTGAGCGCTTGCACACGCTCACAGAGTCAGGGACCTTTCCCCTTCGAAGAACATCCCTGTTGACAAACGGGAACTCTGGCAACCTGGTCGATGCTACAGCAGAGCGCCAGGCTCATATACAGCTTAATAGGTTTCGCACGGGAAGGCCACCTCATTTACGAGAGGCCAGACATAGCCGTGTGCAACCATTT
>JAUDQA010000062.1:0-32382 GCA_030407065.1 Armillaria nabsnona
TTTTGAATATTATTCTAATATTCTTGTTTATTGAAAAAAATATTGGAAATTTCTCAAATATCACAAATATATTGAAAATATTATCTCAATATTTTAGGCCAACATATTGAAAAAATAAATAGTTATAGAATTCAATATTCTAAGCCAAGATATTGGATTCTTCATGCAGTGAAAACAACTATTAAGAAGTAGAGATACACGAGTATCCTGCTGAGTCACATACAGTTTCTTGCGAAAAGATTTTATGAGGAAAAGCCAAGTGGGATGTAGATTTCAAATTCCAGTCCGAGTGCATCCAACAATAGAGGCAACAGTTCCATGTGGATGTTGGGAGTGGTGATGATGTTGATGGCATGGCTGGTGGCTGGGGAAGAAAGATGAAGCATGGTGAGAAGGCCGTACTGACACAATTGGAGATCAAGACAGCTCACAAGCAGAAGCGCTACAAGGTTTTACAGCAGATTGCATCAGATGATGGAGAGATACCAGCAAAATGCAAGGCAAACCTAGAAGAGTGCGTATATGTGCCATTATTCCTTGTCAATCTCTAACAGAATATTGGCTAGGTGCATAAAAATTCTTTCTGATGCTCATAAGTGGGGAAAGCTCATGCCTCGTGCTATCAACCTATGGGTCAATCCTGAAGATGTCCTACTTGAAGGCATTGAGCATTCACTCAGTTCAGACAGGTGCACTGCATTTGAATTAATATTTGTGCTCATATATCCTTTGTAGTTCCTCAGAGAAAGGTCTGAACATCCACACCTACAAGGCTCTGACATCACTATGGTCAATTGACCTGTCAGCCAATCTCGAGTATTTTGTAGACACCGATGATGGTATATCAAAGATCAGCACGGCTGTATGTGTACATTTTTTTTGTACTCTTGCTGATGCCCATGTAGGTTCACAAGGGTTTCAAGGCTGGACGCCAAGAAGACACACACAAGATCTGCAACACTATCCTCAAGATTATCATGAAGGATCCTCACAAGGAAGCACTTTCATTACCAATCCCTGTCATCAAACCGGTGCAAGGTTTCAATTACTTTGAGACAGCTCACCTTTTATGCCCTCAAAACTATCTTGAGATGTTTGATAGCAACGATAAGTAATGATCTCCATTGTAGCCATAGTTTCTTTGGCTGACCTTTCATTTCAGCTGGCGTCAGCAGCTGTGTGAAGGGAAGATCAGGATTACTCATTGAGAGCTGCCATCCTTTTTGTTTGACCAGTCAAAGATTTCACTCGACGATGATCTTGCTGGATGCATGGAGGGATATGTCCTTGTCAGAGTACATGTCTCTCACTGACAATAGTTGGATGACAACTTCTTGACTCTGGACTGCAGTCTGCCAAACTTGCATGTTCTTTATACTTCGCTTTGCTCTAGATCTGGTACCTATGCTTCTGTTCTCACACTGGATGGACTCGGACTCGGCTTTGTGTATTTGTAATGCTATATTCCTTTCTGTATCATGCCTGTAATGTTATTTGTGCAATTTCCATGTTCTTTCGGCCAACCTGAGCTGTTATTTGAGACCCAGAGTGCTTGTATACTCTATTAATTCAACCATTGGCTGTAATCACTTGCATGCTGCATGGAAGTGCCAAAATACCCTATAATACCATGTAGCCCAAGCACGAGTTATATGTGGTTGCAGTCGGTTGTGGCCTTTATAAGCTGCTTCCATGAACATTACACTCAGCTTGTCATAATCTTGAGTTATGGTATAATGAAGTACAGGCACTGGAATGTACATGCATGCTTATATTTAATTTATACAGGATTGCAGTGGTGATAATAGCCTGATATACACTGTTAAGGTTTATATACATATGGCAATCGATGCGCATTTTTCGTGGTAGAACCCGTCCAGCACCTACAGATTGAACACAGGGTTGAGATACCCCTACCCTACACACCCGCAAGGCCAGCAAGGGCCCTGGCACCAACAAGAAATCGCTCTAGGGTGGTATGCTGATGAGCCTCCAGGCTCTGTACGCTCAGAATTCACAGATTTTCCCTGATAATTAACGTTGCCGTCCCTCCAACGGCCTCTCAGTAAACCAATAATTCCACACATGTCAATACCACTTTCACCCTATGGCAACCACTCCTCACGCGCTTTGTATCCATCCCATCTCGTTACACATCATAATTGCCATATTCCATCATGACAAGGCTCCTTCGATCACAAATCATCCTAAAACGGAATTATCGCATCACTTCTCATAGCCTCATGGAAGCGCCAATCAATCACTTAATGAAATGATGTGATTGCCGTGGCCACTCATCCATCCAAGATATTTTGAGCACACAGCAACTACAGACTGCGTTTACTAAGGCTGTTACCTCACCAAGACCTTGAAATGACATAGACCCAAGTGTGCATCTCAGTATAAAAAGCCATACCTCACCAGTCTGCAGCTAAACAGCACCTAATGATCTGCCCATCGCCCAATAAAACCATACGGCTCGCACCCATACGCAGTAACGTCGACGAGTTGCTGTTACTTTAGAAGCCAAAAGTACCATATGTTTCCTATGGATTTCACTAAGCCACAGCCTTACAGCCTGACTAAGTCGCGCATGATTACCCTATTTATAATTTCATACTTGTAGTATAAAAACTAGCTAGAAAATGTAGTTACAGTTCAGTTCATCTCTAGTTGACCAGACTACATCAATACTTGTCATGCTCTAGTCTAGCGATTGTAAACTACGTCTATTCACCGTTCTACGGCAATACACCGTTTGCCCCGCATATTCTCGATTGCACATCAACTCTTGAAAGCTCACCAGAGTTATTCACATGGTTTTTAACTGTGAAGAGTCCTTTTCGTTACACGCTCTTTGCTCTTAACACTATTGGTGCATGCTCATATTGTACCAATATGTGACCGCCACGCTATATCTCGCCCCCGTTATCTTTTATAGGCTGACATTGTTTCACTTTCACACCATTGGAGTTTTTACAGTTTCACTTTCACCATTATTATCGTTGCCCACTTGGGTAGTCTCCGAGCAGACTTAGGATCAGTTTAGGACCAGTTTCAGCAAGTTTTGTATAGTATCAGTCCCTCGAGTAGACTTGAAGGTTAGTTTGACATAGGATAGGATTGTTTCAGCACCAGACCAGTTTTTGACATTGACGCAGTACTCTCGCATCGTATAGGATCAGTTTCATCACCAGTTTTTGTAGCCCCACGTTTTCTCTCACCAGTCTACCCCAGCACATTGTTTAATGTTTTCTCTTGCCACACGTTATCTCTACTACGTTTTCCCATCGCCTCGTTCACCCATAGACTATTGCCAACCATTTAGTCTCTCTACCATCATTCACCCAGCACAGATTAACGTCCAGTGATGTTTTCTAGTCTCGTCACACGTTTTCTCATACGAATTTGTGGTATTCACGTCATACCCGTCTTCATTCCCTCTCACTTTGAGAGATCCCTACCGGCTTATAACCATTGCATCTAGTACTCGACTACCAAGCAGTACTACTTCGCAGACTTAAAGTCGCAGTGTATACTTGTGTATAGAGGAATTGATTTACTGCACAGAGGTGCCCCGAACCCACTCGCACACACAATCACCTTGATTGCCATGCTACTATGTTAATTACCCAATCTTGTTCCGAGTTGGTGTTGCCGTTGCCACGGAAGTCTAGGCTCATCAATGCCCCCATGGCAGACCCCTCATACCCTACCAACCCCCGACCAGTCACTTCCCCTCCAAAAGCAAGGACAGTGACCCTGATACCCCGAATCCCTTTGCCCCTATCTGACAAAGAGAGCAAACCCCAGAGCCCATCCAGCGAGAGGACAGTGACCCCCTCAATGCCAACAGGCCTGACTACAAGTGGCCTGAGCTCTCCCCTGCTGACCAATGTATCCTTGGTCCCTTCAGAACTGAAGCTTAGGGATTTCAACAATGAGATGTTGAGTCCTGAGCAATGTTCTTCGGACCAGGAGAGTGAGAACCAATGAGTCAAAAATATTCAGGCAGGTACTATTACACAAAAAATGAGCTAAAAAGTGTTAAAATATACCTAAATTAGGCATAATAACATCATAAAGGTCACATGGAGGTAGGTAGGTCCAACACCGATGCACAAAAATATTTAATTGACCCCATGTGTTTTTCTGACATCCCAGCACCCCCTTGGGTGACACTGCTGGTCTCCGATCTGCCTCTAACCCTGATCATGATTGTCCAGCGATTATCTTTTACCAGGTTGCCTGTTGCATGTTGTCTTTTCTTTTACATGTAGGCTGTTTGCTGACTTGGCTACTCTCAGGTTCTCACTTTCATCCTCATCATCTTTTCTCGCTGATCAGTGTCACCTTGTCAATTGTGTCATGATTTAATGGTAATAGCAATACTTTGAGCATTAAGGCCCTTAATATTCAAAAGAAATTCCAGAGGACTCGGTCTTGCCATGCTTGCGTTGGCCCCCCACTTCATACAAATATGAATGAGGCCTCCAGACATGTGACATTCGTACTGAATGTAATTATACAGTATTGGCAGATAACTTTGGCACATCAGCAAAATGGCTAATTTGTCTTTAGCAGATTTGTCTTTTTTTGGACTCCTTTCAGTGTCTTGATCTTTGGAGCCAGGTCTTTGGCATCTTTGGCATCTTACCAAATCTGGTAAGTACACATGGTAGAGTTTGTTGAATGAGTGTGTGTTATGGTTAGACTATGGGTTCGAATACCAGTGGTTGCATGATTTTTGTTCACTCAATACTTACATTATACTATAACGTTAAGTGCTTGCATGAACGTGCTGGCAATGATGTCAGGTTTCAGAACTGGGTTCTGAAAGATTACATCATAGTAGCAGAATAGTGGGGGAGGAATACAAGAGGAATCAAAAATCTACTAAGTTCTTTCAAACTCCGCCAGGGCACCTGCACACAGGCCAATTATGTCATTTCACGTGATGTTGACTTTTGGATCCAAAACAAAAGTCAATCTGAATTCATCTCTGCATTCTTCCTTTCCCCCTCCATCCTCATTCAAAGGACAACCTCAGCATCAAACCTCAGCATCAAACTAGTAAGCCAAACACCAGCATGCGAAGGCACCATGCTCTAGCAAGCTCAATGCAAAGGTGGTGTGGTGCATATCATGTCTAGGGATCCTGGATGGGTACAACAATGGGCTTTTCACATGGTATGTTACTCTCCCTGGGGGCTGGTTTTTGAGTGCTGATGCCCTTCCATTCCAGCATGTTGCCATTTGTCTAAAGGTAAGTCCCTAGTCCAGGAGATTATGGTTGCTCACCACAGGTACCTTTGAGGCTCATGCTTTTTTTTGGGCACAGGAGTTGGATTCAAACACCGTCTAATTCGATCTGAATGACTGCAGTACAAATGGGATAGGACATAGATGGGCCAGGGAGACTGCAGAGAGCTACTCCAGTGACTAGCTACTAGGGTGTCACTAGAGTGCAGACATCCTTCTTCTACATAATCAAGCTTTCTCATACTAGTGTTATTTACCGTTTAAATGTTCCTGCTTGCTGTATGCCCATATAGTATGATTATGCCAATTACCACTATGTTTTCTATGTTCTTTTGTCATTCGTGATGTTCCAAAGCAATAAGCAAACTAAAATATATAAAAGATGTTGCTATATGAAAGACAATGTGTGGTCTTTCAAAGTTTCAATCTACTTGACAAGACAAGGTACGTGTCTTGTGAAATACATTTTCTTCTTATGGAAAGATATTATATTTGGTGTCTTTCAAAGCTTTTACAACTTTGGAAAGTGCTGAAAGACCACAAAGACGAAGTGACCATTTTGCTGATGCAGGGATTTACCCTTATCATGATTATCCACTTAGATACCTTGTTTTTGGTTCCCATACTTCACTATGCCATAAAACACATTCTGTTTGTCCTATGTACAGAAGATCCTGAGTAAAGGCCAAAAAACGAACCCATGAAAAATCTGCGGAAGCGAGGCTATACTGTCCATTTAATACAATTTATCACAGTAACTACTGAGGAACGTCAAATACAATTTACCCAGTAACTACTGAAGCTGTCAAAACTACAATTTGTACAGTCTGTAAAATTGTATTCATATTGATGTGTTCTCAGTGAAATATATTTCAGATTGATTTTCGGCCGCTGTATGCCCATTGTATATGTTGTATTAATCCCATCAGTCCGCTCTCAGCTACGTCATCAGGGCACGTACCAGATTGGTGCCAAATTTCCCGTGTTTCCCCACCCTCCCATTCATCGCTTGGGTCCCAAAAAAAAGAAATGCAAGCCCTAAAATAATATTATTCTACGCACTGCTCAATGCCCACCCATGGCATATTATGGGTGAATGCGTCAATGTGCGCTTGGATGTGTCTACCATGGGAATATAGTATTCCCAATCCGATAGGCTTGGAATCTTGGTCAAAATATTTGTATAATCTGTTCTTTTAGATATAGAATGTGCACTAGTATAATATATGAAGACTCTGTAAGCTTCTTTCTCAATGCATGTAGGACTAGTGAGAGAAGAACATTTTGAGCTGATTTCCGGAATTTGCTGGACAGCCCCTAAATCACTCGCAGTGACCAACAGGTCGCAATTGTACAATGTAGCTCTTCTAATGCCCAAGTTTTTACCAGATGGTGTCTATTAGTATTCATATTTAATATATAGCTTTTTTGTCCCTATTCTGTATCTGATTCAAAGATAAATATGAATTACATTATCAAATGCAAATGCAACACATCCTTCACCCCACAGTACACATTCAAATGAGAATACAGAGTCTGTAAAAGTATGGATTTCACTTATTCTGGGTGGCATATATCTGAAAAGGCACCTGCCCTGAGCCCCCAATGCAATAACTTTTTTTCGGTCAGACAATCAGACAAAAGTGCACTAAGGTAGAATATGAACGTACATTTTCTAAGAAATGAAGTGAATAACGAGATTTATACAAGTGGATCTCTGTAAATCAGACACTATGTTTGGACAACATAAAGCATAATATTGTATATGCACCTCATCCGGACCTTGGTGATGGTATATGGAACTACACAAAATGGATATACTCTAACAAATGGCCCAAAATGCGGTTTATCAACCATGAAACACATATTAATCAATGTTGGGATGTATTTTATGCACAAAAACCTATATAAATGTACTCCACACTGCTATAATACTATATTCCGATGGTTTTTGGGGCCGCGGAAAGGATGAATTGAGCAGAGGATGCATCCTGAGCATGCATTCCGCTTGCTCAATCGCTCTGGTCCGTGAATCCGCACAGTGATTGAGTGGCTGTGCCACTTCTTTTCTGCTTCTTTCCCTCACCATACGCCTATTGCATAGTTCCCTGTCCCCCTCCCTTGCCCATCACAATGGGCCCAAGGTATATTGTATATACTTATCATATCAATACAATATTTATAGATACTTTTGATGCCTTTTGATGCATTGGTGGCCCCCAAACAGCCTGATATCATGTATCGTGCTCCTACCCACTGGCCACGCACAAGCCCTCACACGAGGCAGCATTATTATCTCCATCCCAAATGATGAGGAATGCCACCACCACCTTTGCCATTAACTATGCCCACCAATGCCTGCTGCGACCATGATGCTCAATCTCATTCCTATTACAGCCCACCCCAGCCTCCCCACATCAAAATCAGGGCCAATCACTGTTGACCCCAGCTTGCAAATGCACTAACAATACTAGGTCCAACCCTAAAAACAACATCAGCCGCCATCTGCAGCCAGGAGAGCGACGCACACCCAATGACGACAGTCACAATGGCGACAGTGATGGCGTGAGGGGTGGGGAGGCTTTGAGCATAAAGCAGAGTCTTATAAAGTCATAGCTGAGGGATGGAGTGGAAGGTGAGGGTGTGCCGGAGAGGTCCAGAAGGGCAGATGGGTACAAGCGAGGTCAGGATGTGGATGGCGGGCGACACTGACAACATGCATGCCTTTTTAGGCATTATGTTGTGATGAGCATGCCCAAATTCATGGCTACGCAACCACGGGTACTCCCACCATTACCTGCCGCTTGGCATCATCACCGTCGCACGCCTACTCCCTGTCCCGACGTACACATTCTCCTGCATGTCTCACCCTTTTCGGCAGTGCAATAATTCCCACGTCCCCTCACAGTCCCTGTTTTTGACCATACCTGATAGCGATGACCACCGTCGACATCTACAGCCCGCTGTGCCCGCCCACCGGCACATATTTTATTGTTGATTATATATATTCAAATACTACATGTATTTACTTATTTATTAATACAAGATTATCTTAATACGTGGTCAGGGAGGTAAAGGGGACAGGATGCATGAAAAAATGATCAGAGACAATGCCAGTTGCGACGTGAAAGACAGGCTGACAGCCCTACTATAGTTTTTGGAGAAATTGTACTTACGGTTGCCCCAATAACTACTGGAGAAATTAAATTTACCTGTCAGGATAGGTTGCGGAAGCGTACTGCCATGGGAACCCAGTGAAACTGGCGGTAAACCATCTTTGCCAGGAGGTTCGACATGAGGCCAAGCCGAATAATTCAAACCGGCTCGGGAGGTGTACCGTGTATGCATGTTATACAATCTCGATGCCATGCGTAAAGCACGGTATTACAATGTATTACAATGCTTACGTATCAGCTACAGATCCAAAGACTAGGAGGAGTCTGGTGGGCATCAGGTTCCACAATCGGCACCACACCCTTCAACAGGTTTTCACCTTGCCAGTTCCAAACCCTCTTCATGGCCATCCCTCCGCTTCATTTGGGCTGGAAATTAAGCCTAGGTCAGCTCTTCTACAAAGCCCTTGCTGTCATTTTTGATGGATGTCGCAAACTTATGGCCTCCCTACACCATCTCCTGTCAAAACAAGTACGTATCTCATAAAATTTGTTTTCATCTTCACACTGACCTATATACAGTCGTCGGACATTGACCATCTCACAGATGAGCAGGTCCTTGACCTTTGTCTTGCCATACCGCCCTTAGACTGGGATATGGAGTTGTCCCCCACTGGCAGACTGCCGCGTATCACTTCCGGCATCGTTGCGAAGTCCATGTTGCTCACGACTGAGAGCATGCCTTCAGAGGCCCTCATTCTCAATCTTGTGCATGAGGCAACCAATATCCCGGTCCCTCGGGTCCGACGTGTTGTTGAATCGCAGATGCAGGTTACCATCTTTATGGACTACATTCCAGGGGTCAGGCTGAGTGATGTCTGGCATGAGCTTTCTCTCTTCCGCAAAATATGCATAGCCATGACGCTTCGCAGTTATATTCTAGAGCTACAAAGTATCATACACCCTTGCTCTCTGATTCCAGGACCCATGGCTTCTGGTGATGAGGCAATAACGTGTTTGTCGCCTCGCATCTTTGGGAGCATGATTGAAAGGAGAGGTCCATTCTCTAGCTACGACGATCTTTCAGCGTTTTTCAATACTCGCCAAACCATGGCTATCGGTGCCTTGTCTAAACATCAGAATTTCGATGACTCCTCACACCTTGTCCTTGTGCACCAGGATCTGAACATGCGAAACATTATTCTTGGTGATGATGGTCAGGTCTGGTTGATTGATTGGGGGTGGTCCGGCTTTTACCCACAATGGTGGGAATATGTCAGCATGAAGAGGCAAGCAGCGTTTGAAGAAATGATGGGAGAAAGAATGGGGCGTTTATGGTTTTTTTTCATCCTGTTTATATGTGATCCATTTTTTCGACAGGAGAAGTGGTTGACACGGATGCAGCGCTCGCTGATGTATGGTTAGGACCAGATGTGTCACCCGCACTGAATATGTATGGAATTTCTATTAAAGTATGTAGACTAGTAACCTTACATACAAGGATATGTCGAAAATATGCTGCTAAATCTTGTCGAAGTGTCTAGAAACTAGACCAGAGCCCAAAGCACAGTCGATGAAGTGACGGGCAAAGGTTGCTGGTCTACTGACAAGATGCTGAAGGTGACTGTAGTAAAGGAGGGCTGCATGCTAGAGATAGGCACGCCGACGCGGACGGGTATTCCAAGTCTCAAACTGAGGGACTGAAGAAGTCAAAAACTGTCAAATAAACAGGACGAATCTATCAGAAAGAAGGATTAAGGAGAAAAGCACCTGTCCAAAAGAGCCAGCCAGATATGCCGACTATACCAAGGAGGACAAAAAAAATAACAGAAAGGATGATGTAAATGGTATGGCTCAGAGTCTCAAGCTGGTGTCGCTGAATAAATATTTCTTGCTTTCGAGCATCCTGCTCCTCTTGCTCCTTCTTTGCCTGTTCAGATCGCACTAGCGCCTGTGCTTCTTCGGCTTCTTTGATTTGACATGCAAGACAGTCCACCTCATGTCTTTGGTCAGTCTATGCACTCAATCAAACTCGGACCATTGAGATTGAAATGAATAATACGTACCGGCTTCGACCAAACACATATAGCCGGACGATCTTGAGACTCACCGCTGGCTATGAAATGACGATCTTGAGAAGAGATAGTCTGTTTTGAGGAGTTAAAATGGACAGCTCGTTCTGAGAGTAAGATACCACAAACCGTCACTGCATATATAGTGCTGCAGTCTGCAAGTCGTCAGAACATACCAGGAAAGACGAAAAGGCAACTTCTCACCATGACTGTGCCGGAGAGTCTGGATGTGCACGCCGGTCGCAACTTGGAAGACATGAACGAGCCCTTCATCCCCACTGCAGACAAGGGCGCGTGACTCTTCTTCGGCAAAGGAGCAATACTTGATCAGGTGTCCTGATGGATTGTTTCCTTCAGAGATGGTCAACAAAGTATTGGGCTGCTCGGTGTCAAAGGGATTGTAGATATCGAAGCGGCCACTATTCAGATTGTGAACCACCATGATGCGTTGATCGGATGTCAGTTTAGCGGAGCCACTAAGAGATCATTAGAAAAATGTGTGCACAAAGCAGACGCGCTACAGAGATGACATACTTGGCACCCTGCAGTTTCCAGGTTGAAAGGATGTTGGGGGGATGCTCAGGACTCGCAGACGCCGCATCAACGCATAGCCTGTGTCTAGGATGAACAGAAAAAAACCATGAACAGAAAAAAGTAACGCACATTTCACCGGTGTACACGGTATGGAGTATGATATACTGATTCGAATTGCCAACGAAGATGAGGCTACGTGGTATGTCACCTGTGTTTAGGATCCACTTGGGTCCTTCAGATAACCCTGGTTGTCAAGATATGAGAATAGACAATAGGATATGTCCACGAGAAGACGTACTGCCGTCGAGGATGTCGTACATCTTTACGACTCCCAAATGACTACTGACGACAAATCAACCATTCTTTGCATCTAATGCCTGAACTTCTATAGAGTCGTTCATGTTGAACACCGCACTTGTGGTGTTTGCCTGTATGATGAACTCCTAGCACACTGTTAAGATCCATTCTCCCATCAATAGATGTGGATAAGCACCTTGGTTCGGTTGGACAAAGGGAATATAGAAACAACCCCACGGCCGGTACCCACAAAGAGAAACATTGATTGATCGCAATCATAAGTATTTAGAGCCGTGATCTGACCCCATCTCTCGTCGCGTAGTACTTGGATGCATTCGCCTTGGTCAAGATCCCAGTAACGGACCGTCTGGTCGTCGGCTGCCAATGGTGGAAAGTAGACGGTAATGAGAAGCGCAGTGTGCGATGGAGCACGAGCACATACCTCCACTCAGTAGCTTCGTTCCATCCACGAGGAATACGAGCGCATTGATCGCTCTGCGGTGACCCTTCAATCGGTTAACGAGGCCATAGCTGAGAGTCTCGGACATATGTTCTCGCTAACAACAGCAGCAGTTGACAAAATGTAAAGTGGAAGGGACAACTGGAAATCACCCAGCGGCCTTTTATCATTTGGTCTCGTGAGGCCCGTGAGCAACACAACCAAACTGAAAGGACAAAGGAGCGAGCGACTGCGATTGCCTTATGTGGATCAGTGATGAGCTCGTGGCGTTGAGACAAAGTAAGTACGCATCCGATTTGGAGAAATGGGGATTATGACTCAACTGAAAGAGTGCTTTGTGTACATACTCGGTTTTTCGTATACCTTTTCGAGCGACAACAAGGGCTCCCTTTGTGACCGAAATTTTTAGTGGCAATATCCTGGAGAATATATATATTCAGTAAGCGTCTGTTTTTGCATTAAGAAAGACCAACCACCTCCGAGATGCCCCCATTCGTTCAATGTCATCTCCCACTCATCTCTCCACGTATTCGATTCCATCCGTACTATGCGCGCCCTCTACCAGTTATATCACCCTGACTGAGAAGCGAAGAGCTATTGCAGGGTCGAGTCAATAGACCCATTGCCAACGAAAACGTGGAACGAGAAGCCGCTGCCACCGGTGCTCGCGACAGAGGCAGAAACGCAAACGGCGCACAAGCTGGAGCAGCAGCCGGGCCTAGTACTGGAGATGACTGTAGCGCCTCTGGCGGTGAGAGTAAGGAGCAAACCGAAGATGCGAGCGCCTCCGCCGTTGACGAGGACAACACGGCCAGCAATCCTTACAACAAACTACCGGGAGAACCAAACCGACCAAATTCTGGAGGTTATTCTCTCGAGGACAAACTAATCAAGGATGGCAAGTGGACGAAACAGCAGTATCAGGGAGTCATGGTAAGTAAGGTCAAGAACCAGATAATGCGGTCTGCTCACTGCTGGTACGACATAGGACCGAGTCCATGATATGGCGAAGAAGGAGCTTAATGTCAGCCTTAGTTATTGTGAACAGAGCGATAAAAAGAAGACCAAGATCTGCGAGCAAGTAAGTTGGCCCGGCACGAATCTTGAGAAGAATGAAACTCATGGCAAAAATCTAGATGGCTAGGGAATATCCTATTTTACAGCATTACCCAGACATGTGGCCAGTGAGGGACTTTCTTAAGATGTACCTGAAAAGTACATCAGCATCCCATCGTCGTCGAAACAGAATGACAAGAGATATCAAGGTACCGTGAATGGTGCTTACAGTCTGACATTCTGGTCTGACAAGAGCTAAAACATGAAGCAGGACCTCGAAGAATCTGACATGCGGTTGGAATGAGATACCCCTCGTACGGATTATAGAGAGACGATCTTACCTTGATATTACAATTAAAAAAACCATTAGACACTGGAGTCATGTAGTATGGATAGGCAAATGAACCTGAACACGTCCCAACAAGGTCGGTGCAGGGTAACAAGCACGTCCCAGCAAGGTCGGTGCAGTTGCATGCTCACATAAAGTTCGCATTCTAGTGACAGGTTGAGGTTGAGGTCGCGGCGCGTATGCCGACATGCGTTGCATGTGTGATTATGTAACTATTCCCTCCACGTGTTGGGACGCGCTCGGACTGTAATTTGAAATCCAGATTCCCTCCTACTACGACTTCCATCTTCGCGAGAAACTGTATGTGACTCGCCAGCACAATACTCGTGTATCTCTGCCTCAATTGTTGTCCTTGCTTTATGTGCGGACATTTTATAATATGATCTGGCTGGTAAGGATTCCCCCAGGACTTGTTATTTTATTATCGATATTCGCCTGTCCTCGATACCACATTCTCAGTACTCTTGCCGCTTTGGATTGTAACGATTGAATGTCAGTGCTGCCCTGCACGGGATATACCACCCTCGGCGCTTAGCCTGCTTCACTTGACCAACGAACCTAGCCAGTCACATCAATCATCAGTAATGTTCTCTCAACCCATACATTGCATACGAAACTCAATTATTTACCACAAAATTAGCCGTTCTCTCGTCGTCCCTTCCCCTTGTATTCACAAGAATGTGTCTAGCCCCGCCCTTCATCACCAGGATCATGGCCTTTCGATATGAGATTTGTTGCTCATTCGATGGTTCTTCTCCTAGATAGATGATTTGAAATGAGAGGTAGATTCATGTCCATTAGTTTGCCGACGAGATCTAAACTGCGCCTCGTCAGATTCAGCGCCATGTTGGTTCGCTGACCCAGGTGCTTACAGCTATTATTACGTCCATGATAGACCCTCTCAAACTTGATTTCGGTGGTTTAATCAGCAACGTGCCACCGATATAAGTACTCAGGAGGGCGAAATCGAAGCACTTTGAACTGAGGTAGGATCGTATTCAACACCGCGAGAGACCAAAATACTCATACTTTACACGCGCTCCCAGTTAGCTCGCCAAGCTGAACAAGTAGGTCTTTTCTTATATGAAACCATACTGTAAGCTTACTTTGGTTGTAGTTGACAGGACATGCCGAGGTTGTGACAGAGGTCGGTCTTCTCGACATCTTGTATTGGTTCCTCCTCATGGGTCCAGCAGTTCAACCGAAAGCACTTCCAGGAAGTTTCCGAACTGCATGACACAGTGTCTTCATTGCAGCAGGAGAAGCTTACTTTACAGCAGGAAGCATCTGATCTAACTATCAATTGCCTCGCTAGAACTGACCGAAACATCACGGTCTATCTTAGAGGGCTGTTCATAAAGACCTGAACCTGAAATTCAATATCAAGGTCGATAATCAAATATTGACGGCCATTCAAGCCGGACATTTTACGAGCCTTTGGGCTGCCGACGAGTGGCTTAATGACCACAGCGAAAGTGACCAGCCTACTCTTGATCCCTTGTGTCCGTGCTGGACCCATCCACAACACACATGGAATTACCCTCTTTGTGATCAGTTTGTTGCACATTTTGTCAACAAATATCCTGAATACTGCTCCGAAACTGAAGTGGTGAAGGACCACTTCATGCAGAGATTACAAATGATGAAATGGTCTATCAACCATAGTTTTCTCCCTGAACAGGGCTCTGACAAGCACCTCGCTTATAATGCCATGTCTAGAAGAAATTCGCGTCGAAATAGAGTGAGTTTCATATTACTTTTCTGTCTCACTCCGTAAAACTAACTCTGTATTCATAGAAGTTTCAGGGTCAAAAGCACTTTGCGATGAACCGAATCCGAACCACAGACAAACATGGTATTGAGCCCAAGACTTACAATCTCCTCTACACGATGTTCACGCTCCTGGGCGCCAAAGGGACCACTTCGGAAGAGAGCTGCAATGATGGGTATGGAACTTGCAGGGTTGTTCGTAAGGCGTGGCGAGATGCCGCCATTGTTCAACTTCTCAAATGGATTGACCGCTATGGAACGAAGCTTACGGTCTATGGCAACAAGTCAGGTGCAGCGGTTCATCGACGTCTTCATCATCCCAATGGTCTTTATCCCAACAGCTTACGCCGTCCCATCGTCGGTCTAACTGTCAATTTCTACGATCCTCTCTGGTTCGCTTCCCAACCTCGCCATGTGCAGGAGACTCTGAACACCAGTGAGGCAGTGGACCTACCAACGTGGATCCTCACCCGACCTTCGAATAAAGAACTACCTATTGACCAAGACGACCACGATGAGTATTAGCTTATGTTTCTTATTTGTTGTGAAAGCTGCACACTTTGTGTTTTTGATATCATTTTCTCTTTGAATGTACTGTACATACTTGTCTATAATATCCTCTTCAATTTAATAACCAATCCACTTATGATATCATCAATGCTGCCGCGACCTACTGTATTATTATGCTCGCCGCCGATGTTATGTCCTGATGATTTCTGTTCGAGCTCTGCGTGAATGCGGGCATCTGTTGTGTGGGTACTTCCACCATACCTGACACCCAAATCGGTGTATGATCGTATTGATAATCACTTGTCCGTACAGTACTCCAAGTCTTTGCTTTCTTCCCTGGGTCGCCCCGAATAGCGACTGCTTCCCGACCGGACGATGTACATAGAACACGGGCCTTGGGACAAAGAAGATAAGTAGATTGAGAAGCACGATACTAAGATGCTCACTGATAATAGTGGAAAGCGCCATTATAACGATGGACTGGAGTACCTTGAGAAAGATGCGGGGTTAGCATCAAAAGGACCTATAAGAACCCACCCCACTTTCTAGACAACCACAACAACACAGGCATGAGAGGGAACCAGTATCTCCTTCTTACGAGCCAAGACAGCCACCGGAAGAAACAGAGCCAAAAAACGAGTGCGGCACCAGAAGGTAAGAAGCTGAGTATGAAATCAGCCTTGGTGATCACCGCCGTGGTAGCTAAGTACGGTCCGACAAAAGGTTCGACGTAGGACCGAGTCCATGATATCGCGAAGGGGCTTAATGTCAGCCACAGTTATCGTGAACAGTGCGATAAAAAGAAGCTCAGGATCTGCGAGAAAGTAAGTTGGCCTGGCACGAATCTTGAGAAGAACTAAACTCACAGAGAAAGTCTAGATGGCTAGGGAATATCCTATTTTACAGTGTTACCCAGATATGTGGCCAGTGAGGGACTTTCTTAAGATGTACCTGAAAAGTACATCAGCATCCTATCGTTGTCGAAACGGAACGACAAGAGATATAAAGGTACCGTAAGTGGTGCTTACAGTCTGACATTCTGGTCTGACAAGGGCTAAAGGACGAAGCGGGACCTCAAAGAATCTGACATACAGTTAGAATGAGATGCCCCTCGTACAAATGATAGAGAGACGATCATACCTCGATATTACAATAAAAAAACCATTAGACAGAGTCGTGTAGTATGGATAGGTAAATGAACCTGAACACGTCCCAGCAAGGTCGGTGCAGTTGCATGCTCACATAAAGTTCGTATGCTAGTGACAGTTCAAGGTCGCGATTGAAGACGGCGCGTATGCGTCACATGTGTGATTATGTGACTATTCCCTCCACGTGTTGCCAAGGACACGCTCGGACAGTAATTTGAAATTCAGATCCTACTCAGCTTTCCCTCGTAAAATATCTTCGCGCAAAATTGTACGTGACTCGCCGGCAGGGTACTTGTGTATTTCTGCCTCTTAATCGTTGTCTTAGCTCTATGCACGGACATTTTTCAATATTATCTGGCTTGTACAGATTCACCCACGACTTATCATTATATTATCGATATCCGCCTTTCGGCCTTGTCCTCAATACCACATTCTCAATACCAATGTAAATTTGGGAAGAAAATATGCCGCAGTTCGTTCATCAATAAACATTACCAAGCTATAGGATAAAAGGAACTTTAATGATGCTTGTCGAACACTCTTCAAAAATCTTCGTCCGGGACCCAGTGTCCACTTGCTCTTAATCCCTCCGCAAGTACCTCCACAGAGCCTCCTGAGCCCTGAGGGATCATGGATCATTGATCATTGATGCTGCTTCGAGTGCCTCAAGGGCAAGGCGAGTCCAGGTATGGCAGCCGCACCCTTGGTCATTCAGTGGTTGTGTATCCAGTCCATGCTCGATTAATACCGTGAGCATGTCTGTAGCACTGAACGATTTTATGAGTATTATTTCCCTGTCATACGTTAAAAGCCGGCCGCTTTGGGCGCCTGAGGGTGGGAACAACCTTTAACATCCATGAGAATCTATAAGCAAGACCAATCAACAAGAATAGCGTATGTCGGGGCGGCCTCATTGCCAACGTCGGGCTTCGTGATGATATGGAAGACAATTCGTTGGGATACCCGGCCAAGCTTCACATTGGCGGTTGTGTACCAGTGGACGATTGGACGGCCAAGTGCATCTCGGATCTGGTCATTGGCTTTTGCGCATATCCAGACAGCTTCAACTTCATGGTCTATCAGGTGGGCTCCACGTAGCACCGCGGCATTACAATCAGTCATTATCAGCATAATCTACGGTCATGTGTAGCAAGGGAGGTGCATACGAAGGGCATATTGGATGCTTAAACAGAGGTCAAGATGGAGTTGATGGCAGTGGTAACGATTCAAAATCGCTTCTTGGTCCATTCGCACCCTAGAGTTTATGGTGGAACCAAGATTTAGGGCTTCGACACATTTGGGAAACATCAGGACAATGTCAGTACCGCTCAAGCTGCCCTCGGCCCAGTGTATTTGCATATGTACCGATCCAAGCAGTGGGAGCGATAAGTAAGGGTCATATTCGGGTCCACTACACATGATTACAACATTCGGAAGGGCAAACGAGGATATTGGAGGGAACTTATAGGTCAAAACAATAGAGATGTATGATGGGAAATAAAGTTGGCCAATCAACGTTGGTAAATGAATCAGAAAGAGGTTGGATGTTTGAGGCGGTGTCAGAATCTCGACGGAGGAATGAACGACAGAAGATCAACTAGATGGTGACCAGGAATGGCAATCTTTAGATGGTACCTCCAATGCCTTTGGGCTCGTCGATTATCAGCAGCACTACGATAGGCACTTGACAATGTGCGGAGATCAAAGACATGGAACTCAGAGGTGATATACAAGAAGAGGGTCCGCCAATTTGAGAATACGGCTCCGCCGGGGGGAACGACATGTTTTGGGTCATGTTACACGAGACGATGGGATGTATAGCTAAACGATGGTAAGTATACGACATTATAATAATTGAGTTATGAAAGACAAAAACCTTACCGAACAGATACAAGAAGACTATTGCAAGTGCATAGCATGAAGAAGCCACCCGCACGAGTCGAAGCTTCAGAAGATGACCATGTCCTCTGGAAGTAAATAGCAGGCCACGATGATGATCACCAGGAAAAAACACATGGGACTCCGTCGGACTTGAACAAGTCGAGCTCCTGAGGACAGACGAAGGTCGATAGTACTTAAGATGTGCAGGTAGGAAGATATGAATACAGAAGGTCTGCACATAGAGCTAAGACAACAATTGAGGCAAAGATACACGAGTATCATGCTGGCGAGTCACATACAGTTTCTCGCGAAGATGGAAGTCGTAGTAGGAGGGAATCTGGATTTCAAATTACAGTCCGAGCGCGTCCCAACACGTGGAGGGAATAGTTACATAATCACACATGCAACGCATGTCGGCATACGCGCCGCGACCTCAACCTCAACCTGTCACTAGAATGCGAACTTTATGTGAGCATGCAACTGCACCGACCTTGCTGGGACGTGCTTGTTACCCTGCACCGACCTTGTTGGGACGTGTTCAGGTTCATTTGCCTATCCATACTACATGACTCCAGTGTCTAATGGTTTTTTTAATTGTAATATCAAGGTAAGATCGTCTCTCTATAATCCGTACGAGGGGTATCTCATTCCAACCGCATGTCAGATTCTTCGAGGTCCTGCTTCATGTTTTAGCTCTTGTCAGACCAGAATGTCAGACTGTAAGCACCATTCACGGTACCTTGATATCTCTTGTCATTCTGTTTCGACGACGATGGGATGCTGATGTACTTTTCAGGTACATCTTAAGAAAGTCCCTCACTGGCCACATGTCTGGGTAATGCTGTAAAATAGGATATTCCCTAGCCATCTAGATTTTTGCCATGAGTTTCATTCTTCTCAAGATTCGTGCCGGGCCAACTTACTTGCTCGCAGATCTTGGTCTTCTTTTTATCGCTCTGTTCACAATAACTAAGGCTGACATTAAGCTCCTTCTTCGCCATATCATGGACTCGGTCCTATGTCGTACCAGCAGTGAGCAGACCGCATTATCTGGTTCTTGACCTTACTTACCATGACTCCCTGATACTGCTGTTTCGTCCACTTGCCATCCTTGATTAGTTTGTCCTCGAGAGAATAACCTCCAGAATTTGGTCGGTTTGGTTCTCCCGGTAGTTTGTTGTAAGGATTGCTGGCCGTGTTGTCCTCGTCAACGGCGGAGGCGCTCGCATCTTCGGTTTGCTCCTTACTCTCACCGCCAGAGGCGCTACAGTCATCTCCAGTACTAGGCCCGGCTGCTGCTCCAGCTTGTGCGCCGTTTGCGTTTCTGCCTCTGTCGCGAGCACCGGTGGCAGCGGCTTCTCGTTCCACGTTTTCGTTGGCAATGGGTCTATTGACTCGACCCTGCAATAGCTCTTCGCTTCTCAGTCAGGGTGATATAACTGGTAGAGGGCGCGCATAGTACGGATGGAATCGAATACGTGGAGAGATGAGTGGGAGATGACATTGAACGAATGGGGGCATCTCGGAGGTGGTTGGTCTTTCTTAATGCAAAAACAGACGCTTACTGAATATATATATTCTCCAGGATATTGCCACTAAAAATTTCGGTCACAAAGGGAGCCCTTGTTGTCGCTCGAAAAGGTATACGAAAAACCGAGTATGTACACAAAGCACTCTTTCAGTTGAGTCATAATCCCCATTTCTCCAAATCGGATGCGTACTTACTTTGTCTCAACGCCACGAGCTCATCACTGATCCACATAAGGCAATCGCAGTCGCTCGCTCCTTTGTCCTTTCAGTTTGGTTGTGTTGCTCACGGGCCTCACGAGACCAAATGATAAAAGGCCGCTGGGTGATTTCCAGTTGTCCCTTCCACTTTACATTTTGTCAACTGCTGCTGTTGTTAGCGAGAACATATGTCCGAGACTCTCAGCTATGGCCTCGTTAACCGATTGAAGGGTCACCGCAGAGCGATCAATGCGCTCGTATTCCTCGTGGATGGAACGAAGCTACTGAGTGGAGGTATGTGCTCGTGCTCCATCGCACACTGCGCTTCTCATTACCGTCTACTTTCCACCATTGGCAGCCGACGACCAGACGGTCCGTTACTGGGATCTTGACCAAGGCGAATGCATCCAAGTACTACGCGACGAGAGATGGGGTCAGATCACGGCTCTAAATACTTATGATTGCGATCAATCAATGTTTCTCTTTGTGGGTACCGGCCGTGGGGTTGTTTCTATATTCCCTTTGTCCAACCGAACCAAGGTGCTTATCCACATCTATTGATGGGAGAATGGATCTTAACAGTGTGCTAGGAGTTCATCATACAGGCAAACACCACAAGTGCGGTGTTCAACATGAACGACTCTATAGAAGTTCAGGCATTAGATGCAAAGAATGGTTGATTTGTCGTCAGTAGTCATTTGGGAGTCGTAAAGATGTACGACATCCTCGACGGCAGTACGTCTTCTCGTGGACATATCCTATTGTCTATTCTCATATCTTGACAACCAGGGTTATCTGAAGGACCCAAGTGGATCCTAAACACAGGTGACATACCACGTAGCCTCATCTTCGTTGGCAATTCGAATCAGTATATCATACTCCATACCGTGTACACCGGTGAAATGTGCGTTACTTTTTTCTGTTCATGGTTTTTTTCTGTTCATCCTAGACACAGGCTATGCGTTGATGCGGCGTCTGCGAGTCCCGAGCATCCCCCCAACATCCTTTCAACCTGGAAACTGCAGGGTGCCAAGTATGTCATCTCTGTAGCGCGTCTGCTTTGTGCACACATTTTTCTAATGATCTCTTAGTGGCTCCGCTAAACTGACATCCGATCAACGCATCATGGTGGTTCACAATCTGAATAGTGGCCGCTTCGATATCTACAATCCCTTTGACACCGAGCAGCCCAATACTTTGTTGACCATCTCTGAAGGAAACAATCCATCAGGACACCTGATCAAGTATTGCTCCTTTGCCGAAGAAGAGTCACGCGCCCTTGTCTGCAGTGGGGATGAAGGGCTCGTTCATGTCTTCCAAGTTGCGACCGGCGTGCACATCCAGACTCTCCGGCACAGTCATGGTGAGAAGTTGCCTTTTCGTCTTTCCTGGTATGTTCTGACGACTTGCAGACTGCAGCACTATATATGCAGTGACGGTTTGTGGTATCTTACTCTCAGAACGAGCTGTCCATTTTAACTCCTCAAAACAGACTATCTCTTCTCAAGATCGTCATTTCATAGCCAGCGGTGAGTCTCAAGATCGTCCGGCTATATGTGTTTGGTCGAAGCCGGTACGTATTATTCATTTCAATCTCAATGGTCCGAGTTTGATTGAGTGCATAGACTGACCAAAGACATGAGGTGGACTGTCTTGCATGTCAAATCAAAGAAGCCGAAGAAGCACAGGCGCTAGTGCGATCTGAACAGGCAAAGAAGGAGCAAGAGGAGCAGGATGCTCGAAAGCAAGAAATATTTATTCAGCGACACCAGCTTGAGACTCTGAGCCATACCATTTACATCATCCTTTCTGTTATTTTTTTTGTCCTCCTTGGTATAGTCGGCATATCTGGCTGGCTCTTTTGGACAGGTGCTTTTCTCCTTAATCCTTCTTTCTGATAGATTCGTCCTGTTCATTTGACAGTCTTTGACTTGTTCAGTGTCTCTCTTACTAATACATACTGGCAGCTGCACACTCATATAATGCCTCTATCAACTGCAACTACACCTCGATCCGGAGACGCACCTTTGTGAAAATTTGCCTTTGTTGGCAATCTCCTTGGCCTTAGCAAGCTACGCGATTCTACATGGCCCTTAAATCAGTTTGAACATTCATGTCACCAGCCTCATTCCGAGGATCAAAGTGATTCCTCGAAACAGGCGGGTGTCTATGTTGAGGACAACTAAGACTGTTGATACAATCCCTGTGGACTGCTCATAATACCATTAGTGAATTCGTTGTCTGTTCCATGATGCATCCTCTCCACATACCGACCTGCATGAAAACCCGAAACCAATCCTTGCAGCCATGTAGCCGAAGACCACTAACAATTTAGTAGGGCCAGTGCGAGGACTGAATACATCAATGCCAAATGGGATGATAGTGAGACGATAGTTGGTGCGGCAGCCAAAATTGTGGCAGCGTGGCCTCAGGCTGCAAAACACCTGAATAACGCTCTATGTGAAAATAAAGGTTGCGACGCTGCCGTCCGGTAGTTTTGGTCCACTACTTCCCTCAAGCTCATCGCTTTTGTGCAGTTTGTTATAGTGGTGACAGTCTCTTGTAAGCTTTCGGGCCGGCAGTGGAACTTGAAGGCATGTCCTGTATTTTCTACCGCTGGAACAACATTTTACATTTGGCTTGCATGTCACTTCTACATGCTCTTACTATCCTTCTGTTTATGGCTAGTACATTTTGCTTGCTCCGTTTGGTTACCCTGTTAAGGAGTCCTTTTTATTGATTGGACTGACCGAGAGATATTAGCCCTACTTTGATTCAGCTTGCTTAGATTTTGTAAGATCATTTCGAATGCATAGCAAGGCCATTCCATTATAGTTCATACGAAATCTCATTTAAAAAGTGTACAACAGCACATGTCATATTATTCGAGTCCCAACCTTCAATACCACCACACGCCTTGTGTGTTGGTTTAAATCAGATGAGAATATCTGGACCGTAAGGATGTGAAGTACCTCGATCTCTCTTGTCATTCAGATTTGGCGAATATGGGATGCGGATGTACGTTTCAGGTACATCTTAAGAAAATCCTTAACAGGCCAAATATCTGGGTACCGCTGTAAAATAGGATATTCCCTACCCAGCTAGATTGTCACCGTGAGTTTTGTTCCTCTCACAATTTGTGCAGGGCCTACTTGTTCACAGATCTCAAGCTTCTTTTCCTCGCTCTGTTCGCGATAAGTGAGGCTGACATTAAGCTCCCGCTCCGCCAAATCATGAACTCGGTCCTACGTCAAACCAGCAATGAGAAAATCACCTCATTTGGTTACTGACCTTACTTACCTTGATGTCATGATATTGCTGTTTCGTCCACTTGCCATCCTTGATCAGTTTGTCCATGAGAATATATCCTCCGGAATTCAGTCGGTTTGGTTCCCCCAGAGGTTTATTGTAAGGGTTGATAGCCGTGTTGTCTTGGGCACTGGCAGAGAAGATCGTATTGTCGGTTTGGTCCTTACTGCTACCAGGCTTGCCATCAAAGATATCCCCCACGGTTGCAGTGGTCGTCGGCCACGGTCCCATTGCGGCACAACCAAACTCGATATTCACAGTCCATACAACCCTGGCCTATACAGATGGATAGTATCGTCATCACTCACACTGCAAGACCACAAGAGAAAACAACGAACCTCATCAGTATAAGTTAAAGCATCACCATCAACCGATGCTGCAGGCCGCCGGTGTTCGTAGGCCACAATAGATGCTTCAACAAACTGCACACATGCCCTAAGCCTTTCAATATTTGTTTCGTTGACGATGTAATAAGGGCAACGGATATAAACTCCGCCTTTGATCTACATCATAGTGAGAGCGAGCCAGGGGGAAATGTACAACATAAGATAAATACCTCATGCTTCAATTCATCTAGGTAGAGGATGAGACAAACCAGACGTGTTTGTAGAGACTCCCTTTCCATGACTTCTTGAGCAACAGCAAAAGAGTTCGGGACCGGAACAGACTCCGCGACCATTGTCGCATTCGAGACCTGAGAGTTGCCGTGATGTTGAGAGCTTTGCAACAGTGAAGTCAAGTAGAAGTTTGCCTTAGATACTAGTAGCCCAGTTCCCCTGTTGAGTAAACGAGCCATGGTACTATACTCGCTGGGGGGAACCACTGCACGTCTCTTCGAATGGGATTCTTTGAGTGACAATAAGACGATATGGGAGCTTGAATACATACCTCAGAAAGGAAGGAGTTGGCATTGTTGGTAGCAGGGTTACTGAAAGATGAGGAAGACATTGATAAAGATGAATATGCTTGAATGGTTAGCATGCTGCCCCCTTATATATACGCACGAAGAAGAATGATACGCGGCATCATACATGAGTCATCACACATCTCCGTGTTGCACGTCGAGCTTATACTTTTTCGGCATCGGTTGGTTAATCTTTTAGTGGTTCTGATGATACAATGTAGCTCAGCCAAAATGGATGATGCATCCATACAAAGGTGAACACCAGCCGAGGAAGGTAACAAAGGAGGAGGCTCAAAGTAATACCATAAAAGTTACGTACTCACATATAGTTCGTACGGTGAGCGTTACGCCAGACACGAGTCAAGACGCTCTCCAGGGACTAGATGGCAGACAAAGGAACTGCTGTGACCGAATTTAGAATTTCAATTTGTTATCTTTCAATGCACGTGCCGTCGCATCGCGTCCGATCAGTGATCTTGGTTCTTCCCCTTCGACTCGTGTCCGGCGCCACGCTCACAACCGTACGAACTCTACGTAAGTATGACATATGGGTATACCTCGTTGGCAATTGCCCTTTGTCTCTGTGTGATACGCTTGAATGATATAGCACCGTCCTTTGTCACTCTTCATCTGGCAGTTCATCGATTGTTCATTCAGATGCAGCGGCACCCGACAGTCTTGGCTGTGATAGAAGCTGTTCCTCGCGACTGCGGCCATGTTCCATTACTACAGATAGCTCTATCCATCCGAATTTGTTCCATGTTCTTGGGCCCGATTTATCCATTTCATGTATACGACAAAGGAAGGGACACACATAACACATGCTGCGCCTTCAATCTGCAAGCCTCCTTTGTTTCTTGCCATCAAAGCTTCGCTTACATTTGGCCACTTCCAACTCTTGCTGCATTTTTTCCCCTATCTCCTTCACGATGTACTCATCCTCGACCTCTACTTCCCCGTACCAACGTACTTTGAAGCACGAAAATGGCACAGACGACCTGGAATCCTTTCCTGCTTCCAAGGTGGGTGACTCTTTGTCATTGCCGTTGGGGCCGCCCTTCATTTCCATTCTAGACTCGAGTCGTCCATGTAACCGACGACATGTATCAACAATTTAGGACCAAGATCATGGATCTCAAGAAGGAGATCGAACAGTTTAAAAATACGGCACGTATTTCTTTGCCAAGTTCATGTTCGTATTCTGATAGTTTCGTGACCGTTAGGAGGCCAAGCTCTACACATCATTGTTGTCGACAAGGGAACATGTGCATTTGGTTTATCTTACCCATACATTCCGCCTAGTCTGCAGACAGTCCAAGATGGATTCTATGCCCAGGTCGGTGTCTTATGTTTCCCAGACTGATTTGCGACCTTGTGGTGACAGACTCGCCGTAGTTGTCTCAAGGCATTCTGACTATTTTGGAGAAAACGGCTCTCGAAGATCTCCAGAACCTACGTGGTTTGCAAGTGATTTGTCGTGGTTCGTCATGTCCATTGTGATTGCTTTTTGACAGAGCACGCTCGCAACTTACCTTACAGTCTCGCTTACGGTGGCTGAGACTCAGGCGAGATGTCGACATCGCCGGCGACCCAAGAGGGTCTGAACCACGCGCAGAATGCAGCGGGACCGGGAGACGACATCGGACTTGAGCCTGGACGCATGCGAGACTTGCAAAGGCAGTTCTTTTCTTTGACGACCACATCGTCTCCAAACTCAATGGTGAGCTGGTTTCTCTTGCTTGCTTTTGCATCTTTTTTCTAATTTCTTTCTAGTCTGGCCAGAGATGTCGTTCTCTTCACCCTGGTTACCTTTTTCAGTGTTTCCCTGTATCTCTGTGCACTCACACGACAGATTGAGGAGTTCTAGGTCCATGCACCATCGATGAGGATCGAACACGATTCGGATTAGCCCCAGACTTCGATGTGCAAGATGTTTTGTCGTCAAGGTTTCCGCCTCTTTCGATTGCTTTTCCGAACCCATGGATCTCACTAAATTAAGGCGAAAACGTGACAATGGAATACCTATGACCCGAATACCCGGTCGTTCTCCACCTGGTTGTTACGCTACTGCACGTTGACTTGACTTTTCTGTATTCACATGTACCAATCGCAATAATTTATCTTGCTCCTTCTTTTTGTATGACTGGTAGGAGTAACCTAAGATTATGACAAAGCTACAACTCAAGCGTGTATTATATGACCTTTGGAAGTTTGTGAGCAAACTTTTCGGACGTCCTCTGCTGACTGACCTTTTTTTCCCAGATGAAATGACTCCGTGCGTTTAGCTCTTGGCTTATATGATCTGTTGGACGACGTTGGCGTTAAAGCATGCACATTAGAGGGCACATTTACCTCCATATGAAGTGCTGCATCGAAAAAATACCTCGCGCAATGGGGATTGTTTCCAAGCATCCACTGAGCACGGTGAGTGCGATCGTAAGAGAATTTCCTGTCCTTGCTTGCCCTTCTTCCCATCTCGATACACGTAGTTGCCCACCTGTCGCTACCATATCCTCATATGGTATATCTTTTCTTTGGATTTCCTGGACTCGTATGATAGTTTTGACTGTTTGAATAATAAATAGCGCATCCTGTATACAAGTATTGACGCACATTAATGATAATTTGATCACCCCGTGAGCTCGTAACCATTCTCCATGTCGACGGATCGCAGTGAGAAGAATACCCCCCGCGTATTGGTCCTGAACACTGTTGGAGAGGCGGTTGACGCGGTTCTGATCGCCAAAGTGGTGGTCAAGGTGTGGCAGGTGGGAAAAGTGGTAGAGCTGGAAGGACTGGGGCCCGGCAGCCATCAGATCTATGTGCGGTAGAGCTATGAGTGAGGTAGATGGTAGCCGGCCCACTCACCTTGAGTATCGAGAAAAGCTACAGTCAAGATGGATGTTCCTGTCCTTATGAGACAATACTACGAATGCAACACTTATATCAAGTTGAGATGTGCACACCTAGGTTTACAAACGTAGCCAAATGATGGACCAAAGGATGGAATGGATGTTTGAATCCAGGGAAAAGGCAGCCTAGCAATAAACAGATCCAGCACTTGTCTTGAATAGAACTGGACTTCAGTCAGTCACAAAGGTAGCGAAATGAAGTCCCAAGGGATGGTTTCACCCAGGATGAGGTTCCAAGAGTCGAGTGAAGTTGCTCGATAGTACTAACACCAATGGGTCTGCTTCCTTATTGACAGATGATGCTTCATGAGTGACGGTGGCTTGGAGATGGTTCATTCAATTCGGAGTGGTGGAGGGCAGTCTACATCGGCCAAGACGAGGAGGATGACGCTGTCTTGTGCCAATACGAGCAGGAAGAATGACCTTTCTTCATCTAACGGTGGGTTCATGATATGAGAGATGACCATGGTGCCTTGAGTTAAGACAATCCAAGAGCTGGCGAACCTGGAGGATGAGACAATTGACGGAGAAGAGGAGTTGAACAGCGCCGTTTCTCAGAATTGTGAGTGTTGACGAAGGAGAATTTATCCTTTACTGACACAGTTGCTGCAGTATGCGATGTAAAAGCTAAAAGCAGTTTTGTACGTCGGGTTGGGTAGTTTTGGGGGTGGGGCCATTGAACTTTGATGATGGCGGTCATTGTTTTAAAACCAGGCGAAAATATGTAATATATATATCATTCTCTTGAAATCTCTGTGTGCATAATCACTTTAAACTGTAAAAAAAAAGTGAGCCATGTATCTCAAAGGTATGGAGGAATACATACGCTAAAGATGAGCGTCTAGCATTGCGTGTTGCCCTCGTCTCCAGATTGAGTTATTCATTGCCTTCCTGCTCCCGAGGTCCGCACTTCCCATGCGCCGGGATCGATACCCACGGCGCGTGTGCCAGATTAACCCGGATTCGTTCCTGGTTCTACAAGCCGGGATGGTATATTGGCATCGTTCGGCATTTGCACCCTGCACACGTGAAGATGGTCTTTGTTGTTGTCTTCCCAGGACATTGGAGGCCAACCACTTCCGTACCTCTCGTGTCAAGTTACCTAATGTCTGTTGGAAAGTGGTAGAGAAAGGAAAACTTCATCGCTAAGGTTAAATCTTGTCGTCAAAATTTTCGTCTTTTGAGAATAATATTGAGCCAAAACGTCGGTCGCAGAGCGAGTTCCGAACCTGTCAAGCTTTAGTGCAAGTCGTGAGCCAGTGAGACACGAAACGAGAGCTTCTTGCTCACCAGGCCTGGCCGTCATGTATAGCACCCATCCTGATCATAAGTTAGCTGGTACAAACGTCACGGACGGGCCGTGCACTCCTCGGGTCTCGTAACACCAAACATATTGAACACACCGTCGTCGTCGTAACGGAGCCTGTATGGCATCGGTCTTGATACATATTGCGTAGGGATGGGAATCGAGCCGTCTGTGTGTTGTGAACGCCGCCATTATAAGATGTTAAAACACTGATATGAAATGAAAATGAAAAGAACACAACTCACCAGCATCAGATAGCAAAATCCCCTACATACTAGCATACCCCCTACATCCCCGCTGTACTGAATATTGTGATTAAGGCGTGAGTGTGCGACTTGGCTATCGATGGTCATCCTGCGGAAATCATCTGAGTCCCCGTTAAAGCTGCCTAGTGAGCAGGGAGGGGGGATAATTCAGCCTAGAAAAGCCTAACATAAAAAGACTTATAAAATGTACCTCAAAGACTACCAGGCTTCTAGAGGACATCCCGTCAGCTGAGAAGTCGCACCAACTTGATGGAGTAATTTACCCATGCATTAGATACAAATTTTAAAAAACCACTACAAGCCCTTCCTTGTTCGACGAATGGGTAGCAAGCTGTGGTACGTAGTCAACGAAAATTCGGGCTCGGATGACCAAACACGTACCATTCACACCAGCTTCGTTGTTAAAGTGGTGAAATACCATGAGAATACGTCTCCAAGAAGGCAACCGTACACTGAGGAAGGCTAAGGTAGGTAGGTTATATCTGATAGTATCAAGCCATCATGACAGTTACGAGTTAGAATGCCGGACCATGCATGGCGCTCAAACTTTTTGATTTCCTTCGGAATAGTCCTGCGCCAGTAACTTCATGTCGGTCATGTCACACCACCGACCACATGATGGACTTGCAATCTTACGCCGTGTGTTTTCCGCTCAACCCATGGACCTGGACCCTACATATTTAACATCATGTCCGCTGACGGTCAAACTGACATGTTAGCATGGCTAGATCTCTTCGAGATGGCTCCTGACATTCCACAGCACGCTCGGCACGATGTTGCGCTGCAATGGAGTGGAGAAAGTAGCAGTGGCATCGGAACTAAGAAAAATAACGCAGACACTTAGATTGTAGTCCAACTCTACCGTTAACAATGATCCTTTCTAGTCAGCGACTTTAGGATAGGATGTGTGCCACAGGTACTCTTCACCTATTCCACGTGCTATGACCTCTACCATGTAGCTGTCTGCGGGATTCCAAACCTCTTCTTGCGCCTCTTTACTTCGAAAATCTGCTTCTGTGTTGAAACCGTACCGATAGTCAAAGACGAGAATGCTGTCGTTCTCGCTATATTGACCATTACTCGCCTCAACGAACTCCTTTCTCTTGCTGTCCACCTCGTCTCGAAGACTGTATTTTGGCAGCAATGATAGTTTCATGAAACATAAAATCCATAGTGCGAACCCCTTTCAGTGACATTTCTGCACGTAGATGTGAAACTAAAAAACGCAGAGAAAGAACCTAAATCACTTACTTTGGGACTCGATACAACATATTCAATGGTCCAGAGACCAGCCTTCCTTCTGGCATGTCTTTGAGCAGTAGACTGCGATGCCACATTCTCCACAGTATTTCCATCTTTGTGGGGGGGGGTGTTGGTGGTGCACTATTAAAACAGATTAGACTAGAGGATAAAGATACATGCACCAGATCCCACATACAGTGCTGTTCCAACGTCCTCCTTCGATACGTAGGTTATGCCGACGCTCGTAGATGACTCCCAGTATCGTCGTCGTGTCCTTGAGCAATAGCCAGGATCGCATGGTTGAAAATCTAATAGAACCTGTAACGGCTAAGTCCTGGGAAGTTTTCACCGAGCGGACGTATCGCCGAAGAGGTTGGAGTACGGGTAGGAATATGGCGACACCTTGAAGAGATGAAAAAATTCCCTCCAAGGCACGATGGAAGTTACTAATAAGAGTCGTAGCTATGTGCGTCCTCGTCATCTTTTTCACTGCAGTCATGACATCTTTCAGCAAACCAGACTCGACAAGGTTCCCGATCACTGTATAGTGAGAGAAAGGCAGAATATGCTCAAGGCATCCAAGCGTCCAGATAATCATTTCCTTCACGGCACGGCAATCAATCTCACGAATGAGAGTCTTGAGAACCGCTGCTAGCCAACAAAGGGAAACTGGGGAACTGAAAACAGAATGATTGGGGGCAGCGTGGGTAATGGCAAAAAGCGATCCTACGCAAGATGAAAGATGGGAGATGTATCCGTTATCCTGCTCTGAAGGGCATATCCAGGACGGGAACTCCATTATGATGGCGTTCAAGACAAAGGCTGGAATAGACGAGGCAATTGACCGGACTGCATCTTCTACATCTGCCCCAGGAATGTCAGAAAGGTGCAGCATTACGTGAAGGAAAGGGTCTCTGAAAGATGAATGAGGAAGGGTGATGAGCCAAGACTCAATGCATGCATCTCGAAATGAAAGACAAGAAACCATCTCTTGGCACAACGAAGGCTGAGATGATATCACGTCGATGAGATGGAGAAGAGGTAGGGCAAAGCGGACTGCGCCGCATTCTGGGTCCATCAGGTGCAAAGGATGGTCGGGAGCTGCCATTGCATTGGTGGGTTCGATGATATAGGTTCTGAAAGCTTCCTCTACCCAGGGTCAAAGAATGCGGAGAAAGTCCATCAGCGCCTGAAGAGGGAGGCGTTCGATGGGACAGCTACGTATCTTTCGTACGTTGACCCTAGACCTAAGATCGATGACAATATGGATGCTGTACTCGAAATCTATAGAGCTCCCGGGAAGGGTGAGACGAGATATTTTGCGAGTGCTCTTGTGGAGACTCTCACAAGTGTATATATGTGAGGGTGCGTTTGGGTAAATCAAGATCTGAGAGAAAGTAAGTTGGCCCGGCACGAATCTTAAGAACGAAACTCACGGAGAAAATCTAGATGGCTAGGGAATATCCTATTTTACAGCGTTACCTAGACATGTGGCCAGTGAGGGACTTTCTTAAGATGTACCTGAAAAGTACATCAGCATCTCATCGTCGTCGAAACAGAACGACAAGAGATATCAAGGTACCGTGAATGGTGCTTACAGTCTGACATTCTGGTCTGACAAGAGCTAAAACATGAAGCAGGACCTCGAAGAATCTGACATGCGGTTGGAATGATATACCCCTCGTACAGATTATAGAGACGATCTTACCTTGATATTACAATAAAAAAACCATTAGACAGAGTCGTGTAGTATGGATAGGCAAATGAACCTGAACACGTCCCAACAAGGTCGGTGCAGGGTAACAAGCACGTCCCAGCAAGGTCGGTGCAGCTGCATGCTCACATAAAGTTCGCATTCTAGTGACAGGTTGAGGTTGAGGTCGCGGCGCGTATGCCAGCATGCTGTCGCACGTGTGATTATGTAAACTATTCCCTCCACGTGTTGGGACGCGCTCGGACCGTAATTTGAAATCCAGATTCCCTCCTACTATGACTTCATCTTCGTGAGAACTGTATGTGACTCACCAGGCACAATACTCGTGTATCTCTGCCTCAATCGTTGTCCTAGACTTTATGTGCGGACATTTTATAATATGATCTGGCTGGTACGGATTCCCCCAGGACTTGTTATTTTATTATCGATATTCGCCTATCCGCATTCTCAATCCCAATTTAAATTTGGGGAAGAAAATACGCCGCAGTTCGTTCATCAATGAACATTACCTAGCTACAGGATAAAACAAACTTTAATGATGCTTGTCGA